>JAYMFT010174433.1:0-26148 GCA_038088735.1 Panulirus argus
TGGCTGAGGAATGGGATGTATTCAGGGAGGCAGTGATGGAATGTGCAAGAGATGCATGTGGCATGAGAAAGATGGGAAGTGGCCAAATTAGGAAGGGTAGTGATTGGTGGGATGAAGAAGTAAAGTTGTTAGTAAAGGTGAAAAGAGAGGCACTTGGACGATACTTACAAGGAATGAGTACAAATGACTGTGAGATGTATAAGAGAGAATGGGAGATGGGATGCCTTGTGGTTACGAGAGTAGGAGGGAGTGGGTTAGACCTGGGTAGGTGGGTGCTATATGCGCAAGAAACAGAAATTTATTTGTTTTATTTTGCTAGGTGGTTAATAATTGGATGGGCTTTAAAGTTACCTGGGGACGAAATTAAGATCCTATTATTAGCAATAGGTAGGGGCTCACTATGTTATATGTGACTTAGTCAGTATGTACAGGAAACAATACCACAATGTCCTGACCCACATTGACCGTTGTAAGCTAAGAGTGATTTATGCCGGAGAGGGAGGAGATTGGCCTGGCGAGCTGGGTGGATCCAAGCAGATTAGTTTAATACACATGCAGGCCCCACAGACCTTTCATTGGTTTAACCCAGACGTTTCACATACCCTAGTATACTACATCGTTCCAATTCACTCTATTCCGTGCACGATTTTCACCCTTCTGCATGTTCAAGCCCCAATTGCTCAAAAAAAAAAAATAAATCACTCCATCGTTCCACCTCCAGTTTGGTCTTCCGCTTCTCCTTGTTCCCTTCACCTCATATATATATATATATCCTCTTTGTCAACCTTTCCTCACTCATTCGTTCCATACGTCTAAACCATTTCAACACACCATCTTCTGCTCTCTCAGCCACACTCTTTCTATTACAACACATGTTTCTTACCCTGTCATTACTTACTCGATTAAACCGCCTCACACCACATACTGTGTTTAAAAATTTCATTTAGAAAACACCCACTCATACAGCCGTACAATCCTATCTATAGTCCATGCCTTGCAATCATATAATATTGTTGGAACTACTATTTTTTCAAGTATACCCATTTTTCCTCTCCGAGGTAATGTTCTCTCTTTCCATACATTTTTCATCGCTCCCCGAACATTCGCACCCTCCCTCACCCTCTTACTGACTTCCGCTTCCATGATTCCATTCGCTGCCAAATGCAATCCCATATATCCCAAACACTTTACTTCCTCCAATTTTTCTCCATTCAAACTAACATCAAAACTAACTTGTCCCTCAACCCTGCTGAACCTAATACCTTGCTCTTATTAACATTTACTCTTAACTTTCTCCTTTCACACCCTTTTTCAAACACATTCACCAACTTCTGCAGTTTCTCACTCGAACCAGCCACCAGTGCTGTATCATCGGCGAACAACAAATGACTCACTTCCCAGGCCCTCTCATCCCCAACAGACTGCCTACCCGCCCCTCTCTCCAAAATTCTTGCACTTACCTCCCTAACCAATCCATCAATAAATATATCAAACAACCATGGGGACATCCCACATCCCTACCGTAGACCGACCTTCACTAGGAACCAACCACTCTCCTTTCTTCCTACACGTACACATGCCTTACACCCTTGATAAAGACTTCTCTCTGCTTCTAGTAGCTTACCTCCCACGCCATATATTCCTAAGACTTTCCACAAAGCATCTCATTCATCCTTATCATATGCGTTCTCCAGATCCATAAAAGCTACGTACAAATCCATCTCTTTTTCTAAGTATTTCTCACATACATCCTTCTAATTATACACCTGAACCACACATCCTCTACCACTTCTAGAAAAACACTGCTCCTCCCAATCCTGATGATCTGTACATACTTTCACCTTCTCGATCAATACCCTCCGTAGAGTTTTCCAGGAATACTCAACAAACTTATACTTCTGTAGTTTGAACACTAACTTTTATCCCCTTTGCCTTTGTACAGTGGCATTATAAATACATTCCGCCAAACCTCAGGAGCTTCACCATGATCCAAACATACGTTAAATATTTTTACCAACTTATCAACAACATTCACCCCCTTTCTTAATAAATTCAACTGCAGTACCATTTAATCTCAACGATGTGCCGTATTTCATATTCCATAAGACTTTTACCACCTTTTCTCTCTTCACAAAACCACTCTCCCTAACACTCTCACTTCGCGCACCATCCCGAACTAAATACCTACATCTGCCACTCGATCATCAAACACATTCAACAATCCTTCAAAATAGTCACTTCATCTCCTCCTCACTTCATTACTACCTGTTATCACTTCCCTTCCTTGACCCTACATTGATGTTCCCATATATTCTCTTGTCTTACGGACGTCATTCACCTCCTTCCAAAACATCTTTCTATTTTCCCTTAAATTTAATGATACTTTCTCACCACAGCTCTCATATACGTATTTTTTTCAGCCTTTGCTCCTTCCTCTTGACCTCCTACCGCTTTTCTTTATACATCTCCCAAGCATCTTTTTGAAAACCTCTACAAATCTTCACCTTCGCCTCCAATATATAGTAATGAGACATCCCACTAGCTGCCCCTCTCAGCACATTTACGTCCATATGTCTCTCTTTTAAACGTCTTTCAATTAATACTTAATCTAGTAATTCCCGTTGAACATCTCTCCTATTCACATACGTATACTTGTAAATATCTCTCTTGATAAACCATGTATTCCCAATCACCAGTCTTTTTTCAGCACACAAATCCACGAGCTCTTCACCATTTCCATTCACGCTTAATTAACCATGTGCACCAATTATACCCTCCACTGCCACATTACTCACCTTCGCATTTAAATCACCCATTACTAATGCCCCGACTCGTGCACCAAAACTGCTGACACACTCACTCAGATGCTCCTAAAACACTTGCCTCTCAAGATCTGTCATCTCATGACCAGGTGCATAAGCACTAATGATCACCCATCTCTTACCATCCACTTTCATTTTAATCCACATCAATCTAGAATCTTCTTCCTTACACTCTATCACACACTCCCACAATTCCTGCTTCAGGAGTAGTGCTAATCCTTCCATAGCTTTGGTCCTCTCACCAGCCCCTGACTTCACTCCTAAGATGTTTCCAAACCATTCTTCCCCTTTACCTTTGAGCTTCGTTTCACTCAGAGAAAGAACATCCAGGATTACTTCCTTCAACATGATACCTATCTCTCCTTTCTTTTCATCTTGGTTACATCCACACACATTAAGACACCCCAGTGTGAGCCTTCGAGGAGGGTAAGCACTCCCCGTTTGACTCCTCCTGTTTCCTCTTTTAGAAATTGAAACAGAGAGAGAGAGAGAGAGAGAGAGAGAGAGAGAGAGAGAGAGAGAGAGAGACAGACAGACAGACAGACAAAGAGAGAGAGAGAGAGAGAGTCGGCTGAGTAATTCGGGGAGGGCCGGGAGTGGCATTTAGACCATCTCCCTCTTCCAGTCACACCCACACCATGCAACCTTCAACACGTACATGCAAACAACCTGGCGCACACATACAGGCAGGCTGACAGAAACACACACACTCAAAAAGACTCCTGAAAAAAAAAAAAACTACTGAAGCTCTGGTTCACATAGTCATACCCTGAGTAGAATAAAGAAATCTTGTGAAAGAGCCAAATTCATCCTTAGGCAGAAGGTTATATATGAGTGCGCGTCAAACGACACACGGCAGCGTGATTAACCGGTGAAGCGTTTCCAGACTCCAGGACGGAGGGAGCCATTCTTATTGGAAATAAGGTTCGCAGACGAACAACAGCAGAGTCAGGAGCATGCATCTCACCTACGAATACCTGGGAACTGATATCCTAATTTTCCACATCGGCAGACAAGAAAGTTGTTTTCATCAAACATTTGGAATACGTAATATATTCCTAGAGAGCCGGGCCTCATGTGATGGCCAATGTCCAAGACAGGCTACCTCTAAATACATAAATTATTCGTAAAAAACTACGAACTTTGAACGAAAAATCCAGAAAGGTTATCTATTCTCGTCCAGCGCAGCTGACGCCCAAGCTGTCAGTAATTCATCTTCTCAAAATAAATTCTTTGACAGCTACTCCGTCAGCCCTGAAAGCAGTTAAAGTACTTATCACCGTGTATTTTTTGCACGCTGTACACAGGGCGCCCCCTTTTAGATATGTTCTCCTATTCTTGAGACGAAGATTCCTTTCTGGTACGTACTGATTCACGCAACTTCTTTTAAGAGTACGGTAACGCTAAATATGCATGGCTTCACCTACATTCGGGTCGTCACTGTATTTGTTGGGACGGTGCCGAGTGTAGGTTGTTTGTTTGTGTATGTTTCAAGTCTCCACTAAGTATGAAATATTCATGGCAGTTAAGAGTTACTAGAGGCAACTGCTTACGCTGTTCTTTAAGGCAAATAACCCGAGCAAAAACCCACTACCCAAGTCGGATGGCTTCACTGCTCTTGTTCACCACCAGCCTAGGCGTTTATGGCGCACTGGAGAACACCATAGGAGAATCTGTGCAACATACAAACTGGGTGGCCATCGTGGGATACTACTGCCCCGAGCTGAGCACAACCTTCCCAAGACAGGGGAAAACAGAATAAAAAAATGTGCCAAAATCACATTCAGAGGACGATGACTCGCGTCAAAACATCATAGATCTTGGAAACGACGGAAACCACCCACATAACAACCTCTGAAGCGTAAATTGTTGCAATATATATCGCTATATAAATATCCGAAAGCAGGGTTCCCGATCTACTTCCCTAAAAGACATTCCCTATTGGTGTGACAGGTAAGACTTCGTACAATAACATCTCTTATACAACCCCAAAATGTAATAAGAACATAGGTTGTACCACCCGCTACCTGCTAGTATGAAGAAATATTGTCACAAATTAAGAAAGGTATCCGTTAACTCCCTGGATCAGGTAGGGTACAGAGGGTATACTATACGTAGTAATGCGAGCCTCAGACAGCCTGACTGACCAACCACCAGAAATACAGCAGCGAGGAGGGTAGGCGGTGGGTTGGGGTGAGGAGTTTGAGAAGAGCCCTCACAAAGAGACGTCACGTGACCCCACACTACACCACCACCAACACCATCGTCTCCACAACGCCTTCTATCCACCAACACCACCATCACCTCCACCACCACACCTAACCAACCATCCACCAACACCACCACCACCACACCCAACCTTCCAATAAACTTGCCCATCTCCGGCTAAAACGACTTCCGGCAAGGCGTCCACGATTGGATGGGTCCCTGAGGGCCCCCGATGTTCCCTCCCCCCTGCTGGCGCTTCAAGAGTCAGTTATAGCTGGGTATGAGAGGCTGCTGGGTAATTATAGATGGCAGGAGGCTGGCGCAAGGGAAGGGAGGGGGGTATATTGCGGGAAGGGGGGAACAGCCTACCGACGGACATGAGGGAGGTGGCAGCGAAGGAGGGCGCCCGCGCGCCCTCCTCCCACACCAAGTTATACAACCTCTTAACACCTCATGCAACACCCACCACCACCTCACAGCATGCATGAGACTCGGGTACCAATGACAGGACCTGACTCCTCATAAAGTACCTCATCACCACCTCACAACATACATGAAGCCCTGAGATTATCATGATCATCACACTCACGCACACAGGTAATCAGTTTTATCACAATAAATACCACTCAACAATGTTGAGCGACCGCTGGCACTACCGCCCCACCCAGGAAATACTAGCTATGCACGGCCAAGCCCTGATTCACAGCATTGTGAGATATTTCCCATGACCATTTCAAGTATTTTTCGGCCAAAAAAATACCCCGAACTATTACCTGCAATTTTTTGGTATTTTTCTTAGGTTTACAGGTTTACAAAGGGACTACTTTTCACGTTCAGCAGGAATCTAAGGTTGAAATGTTGTTTAGGGGACATCAAATCTTGTAATTAAGCTTTCAAATGTTTACATAACTGAAGGATTATTTGATTACTCGTTTCTCCCCAACGAACATGACACTTTCATCCATACCGGAGTCTCACCTTCATAGTCTCCCGTGTAACATTTCCCCCGCCGGGACCCAGCACCGTGCTTTTAATATAAATGTTGGGCAAACAATAAAGTTATATCAGAGGTGTGTGTGTGTGTGTGTGTGTGTGTGTGTGTGTTCAGTGGATGACAATCACTTGAACACGACCGTAAGATCCTTGAGCACGACTGTGCGACGCTTCAGCACGACAGTTACGATCCTTGATCACAACGGTCATATCCTTGGGCGTGACGGTACAACTCTTGCCAAGGTGCAATGTCCCAGCCTTTCACCTGACCCCTTCTGATGAGTCTGGTCAAAGACCAGGCCATCATGCTATCCGACAGTTGTATAAAACTGACGACCCAGAGGAAAAAAAAAAAAAAAGTAGAGGTGTGGGGTGAGCGGAGAGCGTGTGAATAATCAATCCTGGGAGAGGTCATAACCCCCACCCCCGACGATCCCACCTGCTAACCCACTCATAGGCTGCTGACCTCACTTGCCTGACCTACTGGCAACTTCCTGTCTTGCTAACCTGACTCATGTGACCTATCAACTAACCATACACCTGCCTTACCCAATCATGTGATCCCTTCCATGACAGCTACACCTGCCTAGCCCACGCATGAGGCCTCCTGTTTGCTTATCTCACATAAACCCACTCATGTGTCCTCTGCTTTGCTAGCCTCACGTATATGACCCACTTATGTGGCCTCCTGTTTTATGATCTCACTTGTCTGCGCTGCTTGCGACCACATGTTTGCTGACCTCTCTTTCTATCCTTGCCAGGTGACCTCATCTGACCTCCTGCCATATACGACTCCCCAATCCCTTCCTCCGTCCTTCGGCTGCACCTTTCCACTCCTACATTCCTCCGCTACCACCACCACCACACCCTTTACCAAACAGGCAACCTCTCTGCAATATCTTGTATTCACCTCTCACATAACATCAAAAAAATAAAATAACAGATATTCGTTTACAATTCATCACATAAAAAAAGTCACAAATGTCACTCTGACCTTTCAAGGGCGAGGCCCATTCAAGCACAATATTCACGCGACGCCAAACCTACACATTCAACATTCGACCAGAGAGATATATCCGAATGGACATAACATCCCTGAGCGCACCAGACACCACCGCACCCCGTAACCTATTTCCCTCAACAAGGACTCATCTGTCCCCCGTGAAATGATATTCTAGACCTTGACGTGTAAAATATATACTACCCTCATGTTGCACCATGACTGAGACAGAAAGGATGTGAAACACCCATCAACTCTGAGGACATTCTGACACTGGTGAAGGCTAAATAATTTTAACATGATTCCACAGGCTAGCCACCTTCGCTCTCCTAATGTCTGGCGTATCACATCGTTAGCTCCCTAATTTCCATGAACATGGAAGGAAGGTCAAGCCACGAGGTTTATGGCGTATGTATGTATGTGTGTGGCATGATGGTGTGTCGGGTGTAGTAGCCAGAGGCGAGGACGGTTATGCCAGGATGTCCGTCATATCCTGTCCAGCTGGTCACACCACTAACCACTACCACTACTGTCTCAACACGCTCACACTCTATCTTCACACTCACTGCACTGCATTATCCACGCAAACACACGAGGGTGAACTGATTACAACCTCCAGGTTTTTAAAGTAGTCTGACGCTTTCGACTAACCTTTTTGGAAAGATGCAACGACAAAAAACTAAAGACCGTAAAGTAAGCCACAAACTTATGAGAAAAGATATAAGAAAAAGTCTTTTAAAGCTGCAAGGAAGAGGATGAAGAGAATAATCTAAATGATGAAACTGTAATTGGCAGTATAAAACGGCTTAAAAGAATGCTGTACGAGTGAAGAAAGTTCGCGATATGGGGTTCCTGGAGTGGAATAATCCCTCCCAGTACTTGTGCAAATAAGTAAAATACGTAATAATACACACACACAAACATTTTCTCCCTCCAAGTAATAATCTTCCATTAAGGCCCCAGGACACTGCACTACCACAGGTACCAATGTTACGCCTTTATACGGGCGAGGACAGGCAGCCTACGTCATCGCCTTATATGGCGGGTGGTGCTGGCCAGCGATTCTCCCCCCACGACATGAGACCATTCATGTGTTCCCTGATCCATCTTAGGGGCGAGAACCAGGACTCACACGCCCATCCAACCCACAACCTTTTTTCAAGACGCTTCACTTTAACCTTTTCTACATTTTCCAAGGCATCTACACCAAATCATTCTACCCAGCACCTCTACTTGAACCTTGACACCGCCCAGACACCCACCTCTCTTAAATCCACTCCCACCACAGTCTCCTGCACCAAACACAAAAGTCCCACACTTTTCCAGAGTTACCATTTTTATTAAAGGTGAGATTAAAACCCACATCGTCGAAAAATGAAAGATCTCAAATCCAAATCCCTTAGCTGCCGGCCCTTAACGTGAGACACCTCATCTGTCACTCCCACAATCCCTAACCTATATTAAGGTAAGAGACACCTAACCTTACCTAACTCTACATACCTGACATTCAAACATCAAAATACCAAGCTCTTACTCAACACTCCACCCCAGGTAATAATATATCCATATTAAAATCTCATTACTGGGCAAATATAGCCGCTTTTCAATCTAAAAGTACTCAGAAGCACATTAGTGTTGTACCCGCGCTGCCGGTAAGAAGCCCCGTGACTCAACGTCTGGCAATGGGGTACAGTTGCAACTTATCGCCCCATCAACAAACTCTAACCACTGAAACCCGCCGCTGCCTACAACCAGAGGCTTCACACAACGTTTTGAGGATATATAACAGCTCCCAGCAGTCCGTGTTAACTTGTCGAACTTCACGTTTATCTGACAACTAACGGATACAATCATCACAATTGACGGATACAATCATCCATTAACGCACGTCAATATACAGCATCCCAAAGTTGTATGGCCACTAACCAAACTATATGCATTCAAAATACTAAAACAGAGAGCATATCATTACCCTTATGAGTCCTGTGTAATAACATGAGTAGATGTCGATTTACACGTACGTCTAAGGTAAGTGAAACTTTACCCAGGTGAAGGTGAGGTCATTATACAGGTGGCCAGCCACCTGTCCAAGGTTGGCAACGATACTCCCTTGTTTGAGAAATCATGACGAACCAAATATATAACCAGTTTTGCAGTATTTTACGAAGCAGTAAGTATCTCCTTTTACAGCCAGAACAAACTTGAGTTTAAGGAAGACTTATGAAGTGCAAAGTGGTGAAGAAGATATGTTAGGAACAAAATGGTAACAGGAGAGCCATGCCCTTCCCTAAAAAAAAGTGTCCCCATGATGAAAAGGGATATCTTGACAACCATAAATCTCTGGTCTACACTGATGATGGGTGCCGGGGTCCAACTTTGCCTCCAACGATTAGAGGCGAGAAAAACGCATACCACAGCCATAATCCGAATTTCTCTATCCGTACTCAGTACTGATGAGATCATTATATTATATGAAGGCCGATAAAACACTATTCATTAATTACTGGGATATTTGTGGACAAAACAGGCAAAGTTCGCAAAAAAAAAAGTTCTGACGTATATTAAGGGTTGAAATTTAATGATCTTGGTTGCTGACAGCCATTAAATTTGCCAACATACAACATACAGGACGACCAGCGACACCTGATACGACGGGTAAGCGACCGTTGGTATGCGAACATGTCACACACACCGTTCCGGTACTCACCCACTGCCCACTTTTACCTCCACAGCAAACCAAAGATGAAGAGATAAACCATTCTATTTTTTCGCAAAAGGTATAGATCACACACAACTGTTTCTTCATAATAAGTATATAAATGACTTGTGACGAGCTCCTTCACAATTATGACTTGGAATGTGACCTTGACAATGACGCCCAGAACATATCTATCCGGCATGAAAAAAAATGACGCAGGTTTTACGTCATTGTTGATTTTGCCCAAGGAGTCAAAAATTCCACTGACTTACTTTTTTACGTTGGGGGAGTGATTGCCCGAGTAATTGTGGGTTAGACGCAGCCTGCCTAAGCCTCATAAAAAGCTTATCTCGTCTAGTTTCCGGTGGATGCACTTACATGTTAACGCCGATCATGTTTAATGTTGTAATGGATCAAAATAACTTTTTAATTGCTGTAGCATTCACGCTCTTAACGCGTGCGTGACAGCAGAGTATTCCCTGGTTGCTAATAACACTAAAATACCTAACAATACATAAATAGGAAAGGGAGATTAAGAAAAAAAAAATGAACATCATAATGTAGGACTTACCTAATTCCTCGACCAGGCGCAGCATCACGCCGCCGATGTGAAGGTCACTCTTCACTCTCAAAATCCTCTCCACCTGCAGGTCGGTGACGTGGATGTGCAGCTCCCACGAACCGTCACCGATCACTTTCCCGTCGGCCATCATCTTGCCGGCTCTACTGCTCTTACCACACTACGCCAGGGGGAAACAGGAGCAGGAGCAGCAACGAGCGCAGGGGTCCAGCGGAAAGTCTTCTAATAAACGTCGAGTAAGTGTTCAGCCTTGAGCCTGATGGGCATAATATTGGCACTCTGTTCCTGGAACCGCTGGGAAAGAATCACTTTGCCCACGCTAATAATCAATATTATCCGTCACGTCACCCAGCAGTTATTGTTACAAATGAATACCTAATATCGAAAGAAAACATTACACATTATATATTACTGCAACATTACTAGATAAATAAATAATCACACGTAAAAAAATATCACCCGCAACGATATTTTATTCACAAAACCCAAAACATACATATACCAACCTACAACTTATACTCAAAAAACATATCTCTTGAAAAAGTTTACATCCCCACTCACGAATCTCTTGCAGATCATGCAGATCAAACCAGGGCATTGGTGTGGGTGTCACCCACTCCTAACGAAAGGATAGACCTTGTTCTTGCTGGATGATGGACTCCTGGCAAAAGGGATAACACGTCATTCCCCAAATATGTGGGAAATAATGTAAACACAAGAAGAATATATTGTCCCAACAAAGTGTTCTATCAAGCTCCAAAATTCTATATAAAAACATGAACTTATACATTCTAAGTTTACGCTGTCTGTTACGTCAAGCATCCAATCTCCTCTACTGCTACTGACAACGCTAAAACCAAATCTTGTTTGCCTGCTGATGTTGGATCAGGATGGTAACAGATGAAACATCAGGTCAAATATCAGATCGGTAGGAGGTCAGTGACCCACTTCGCTAGCCACACCTACACTATTGACATCAGCTCAACACTATGTCACATGCTTCTGACTGCAGAGTGAATATTTCTGTGAAATGTTTCAGACTAAAAACTCTAAAAAATGTCTTGAACTAAAAAATGTCTTGAACTCAGGGAATACAATTAATTTTGTACATGCTATTCAGTCTTCCACTCTACCTTTGCAGGTGCAATGAGAACTCATCGTTTTTCAAGCCTCAAGATATATATATGATGTTTAAATTGTAACTAAAGCAGTTTTAGTAGATATATTTATGATGTTTAAATTGTAACTAAAGCAGTTTTAGTATACTTAATTTGTGCCAATAAGTCTGATATCTTACTAAATCGATGGAGGTAGCAAGAAGGTAACCACATGCGAGAATGAGAAACTGAGACTTGCAAAATGAATGCAGAGAAAGCTGAGATGTCGGAGGGAACACTTAGAGAAAGTCTAAATGTTAAAAGTCCACTTCTATTTAACCTATTACCAACAAGTATTAAGACCTCTAAAGGAGACAACAGATTTCAGAAATGACCTGGACAGCTTCCTCCAGAATATACTAAACCACATTTGCCAGAAGAGCTTGAGCAAAGACCACCTTACAATTCTTACTAAATTCAAAAGTAACAGATCTCTTATCTAATTTTTTTCTTATGTTTCTGTTCACTTGATTTACGCAACATCACCAAGTGAAATTTACAGTAAGGGTATCTTAAAAGTCTCATCAGCATCTACAAATGAAAAGGCAGTACCCTGATTAAAAAACAGTGCAAAAATGCAATTCCTATCTACACCTCTTTCTAAACCTTGCTCATCTCCTAAAATCAAAGTGCCAGAATCAGTTTTTTCTAAGGAGCTATTCTGTATCTACAAGGGTCTTATTCATCCCTGTATGGAGTAAAGTTTACATATCTAGGAGGGCTCTTCTTTCACACTGCCAACTCTCCAACTAACACCTCTCTTCAACCAAACCATTTCATCTGCCATTATGTTACTGCTCTACCTCTCTATTCTGCAGGTACTATTTCAGCCACTGCTCTTGTGAGATGTCTGTGCATGTCCCAAGCCACTAGGGCCTGGACCCATTTACAATGTCTGCTGCTAACAATTTCTGTGTAAAACGCATCCTAACAATAGTTGGCAATTATGATACTGCCTTCTTTCCTAAAACTGTAAAGCTGTGGAATCCTCTTTCTTTTGTGTTTCCCTCCTTTAAGAGTCAGGTCTGCAAACAACTGACAAGCTCAAATGAATTTCTTTTGCATTCTTTTTCTCATTCCCTTCATTTTTTCTTTTATCCAAGATGGCCACAAATGGGGAATGTTTGCCCAAGCCATGCTGGCCACAATAAAAAGCAGACTGACCCATTAAATCTAGGAATACAAGTAAAATAATCCGATAAGTACGTGTAAACATTCATGTAAACATTCTTGGTGGCAGTCATCTATCTCCATACTGTATACTCTTAGAAATGTCCTAATCATTTCACAACCAACAAAACCATATGCCAGTGCAGTAAAATTCCACAAAAACAAATAATACTACATCAGTAAAGTACAGTGATTCTAAGATAATGTATTTCTTTAAGAAGCATGAGGAAGCTATCTAGAAAGAAAAAAAAAAAAACTACTGGAAAAGAATGAAATGAACATTATTTGTTGCACAAAATCTAGGAATCCAAATACTGTTTAGGATAGGTATTAATTTACAGGCAAATCAACAAGACAAATACAGCAGGTGAGTCACCTAAGTAATAATAACTACAGCATATCAAGTACCATGTAAACTACATGTATGAATCTGTTTGATCTTAATCAGATTTCCAAGACAGCTATGCCAACTACCAGGAAAAGTATGTTAACTGCTATCAGATAACAATGAATATCTAAATAAAGAAGCATAATGGGAAACGATAACTTTAAGGGAACAGCTTCCAAAGCTCAAATATTGTATATATTACTTCAGAAGGTTTTGATGAATTTAAACTGCTGATTTATCAAAACAGAACCTCAGAGTACTGATATTTACTGACAATGTCCCAAGTTTAGCATTCAAAGCCCAGTAATTACAGTGGTTACAATACAAACTTTTGTGTACTTCACCATTTGAAGTCAGCTGTTCAAAATGTATCAATTTATTCCACTCAAATGTCTAAAAAGAGAAACACTTCACAACAAAATTCACTGAAAGGTAGTCATTTATGAATGTCACTGGAAGCTTATTATGGAGAATCGACCATTTGCAACATGTTAGTTTATATTCTATTCTTCAACTATTTATGATAATTCGACATTATGTCTTATGAGTGAGATGAATATTTTCCTAAGTTCAAAATAATAATACTGGAAAGAACACTTCCTGAGCTTGGATTAAAAGACAGTTTCATAAACTTTTAAGTTTAACCAATAATACTAGCTTTTTCCAAGATTAATGACAGGTTAGTAGTAAAAGTTTTCATCTATCCCATCATAAGTAGTTCAAGTAAAGCCAACTATCTTACAAAGTCCATCACAGTCAAGGTCATCAGAAGCATAACAAAGATCAAATTTATCAAATCATTGAAAAACAGTACCCTAGCACAGCAAAACACAACAGCCACCCATCTGCTTTTATATCCCAATGAAACTTTTTCCACAGCATTATTTTACATTAAAAAAGAACATATTTTGGGTTGCTCTACTCAGTTGTTGCAACAAATCACTGACAAAGATGATACCTTAAAATCAATTGAGAGGCATTCTTGTTTAGGTATCACAAACTCAATTAAATGCTATAAAGCTGTGATGAGGACTGTGTTTTCCATTTGTGATGGAAGAATTGTGTCCATAAATAACATGAAACCCATAATTATCATACTCTTCAACTGTCCCTTCAAATAAAATGCTTTAAGAAATTCAAACTGGAATAAGAAAAGGAAGATGGTGGCAAGACAGTAACACCATGAACCCTTTCAACAGGCTATCACGCTTAAAAGTTCTTAGTAAGAAACAGGTGGAGTTACTACAAGGACACTAATCAAGTTAAATGGTTAGATCTGGGGATATATGGTTTGGTCAACTCTTGACAAGAGTCAATCTCAAGAGGTCAATATTCATAACATGACAGGTACAAGCATTAACAAACAATTAACCTTACAAATCTAAAGTTAACACAGTTTTATATGCAAAGACAGCCTAATTTTTGTGATTACCACTGTTTTTCCCCGAGTTCTGTTCACATGACTGGGAATGAACATCATAGGGGAGTTCATTGCCAAGGTGATAGTCACAAGGTAAACGATTTTCATCGAAACAGCAAAAAAATACGTGACAACTGGGTCACTTTATTGATAAACTGAAGGCACCATAATCTTATCAGATCCACAAACAAATACCTTCAACCCACTGTTGACAGATATACCCACAACAACAACAACATAAATCAAGTATAATACACTAAATAAATATATATGACAAATCAGAACAAAATGTCAGTCTAAAACACACGTATCCCCTGCCCTGTAACTTGGTTCAGTTCACTGATAACTCCGTTACTACAGATTGTCAAACTCTCCACGTACAGAGTTCACAGCATCACAGAGCCACATTGTAGCCAAGATCACCAGCCTGACCGTCACATCCTGGGTGCCGGAGGTGACACTAGGGAGAAATGAAGAGAGTGGAGCACATCTGTGTCTGAGGCAGTGTGTGATGCTGCAGCCTGTATAAACAACACACGTATTGCCCTCCCATGGACCTCTAGCACGGTATACACCACACATCACAGACATATTTTGCTGTAAGCTAGCCCATAGGGTCATTTATTACGATCACTGGTCAATAGGAGGTCGTTCACAAGAAGAATTGCAAGACTATCGTCCGCGAGATATTCCCACCCACCGCGTCACTACGGCACTGACAGTATTGCCACGGCCACCTCGCCTGCGCTTAGCCAACCGCTACATACGGCAGTTTCTGCTTGACCAGATAAAACCGCTAACCTCGCGTACTCCTTTTATGAAACACAATTTGTTTGGTAAAATGACTGATGATCCCTGTATCCATGGTAAAGTTCCAGAGAACTACAGATTTCCAGGAAATTTTATTAGACGGTCAGATGTCTTCGTTTATATAAGTTCTATGCATAAGCTTATCAAAATCCGTGAAAAAGCTCTGCAACAGCCGGTTCACAATACATAACGTAAAAAAATGTTAATGTCTATTAAACTGAACTAACTACAAAGCTTTCCCTTTAATAAAACCAGTTAATGATTCATATGCTCTGGATCTCATATCTCTTATCGTTATAAACTATCCAATCATTTTACACAAACACAATTTATATGAGGCCATTTACTCGTCCTTGCCTAGCTAACGCGGGAAACGACATACAAGTTTGAAAAAGTACCATATATGTATTGTGTCAATCTCAATGAACAAAAAGGAGTACAATCTAATCAAAGAACTTTTTGACTACAAAGGAGTCTAGCACTTCCTTACTCACTGATTGTAACGAAGCTCTGAAGCTAAGTTAATTACTATTTGTTTTTCTATAATTATTCAAGGACCACTTTTCTAAAGGCTCCTACAGCTCAAGGCTGCGCTACTTCAGTAACAGGGAAATGTGAACTTTGGAGTGAGAAGTTCCCTCCGGAGACTATATTGCCCATGATACGGCCTCGCCATAGGTAAAGTTTTCACTTGCAGTAAAACCTTGAGCAGGTGGGGTTCAACCTCAGAGTGTAAACTATGATACCACGAAATATAAGTAAAGATTTCTTTCATTCTAGGAAGTCTATCTATAAAGCTGGTAACAATGCTCATTCTTGGACTAATTAGCTGATTGACTTCACTACCTCTCATGGTTAGTCCTATTTATCTTGCCAAAGATCAGTAATATTTTTCACCTGCTCATTACTGATTCATATTATGAAAGATAACAGTAACCATTCATGAAATTAGTATTAATCTGACTGGACCTTACTGTGTCCCTTATTTATCCCTAACTCTGTACAGGATCAAATATGAAAATCAGTTAACTCCATTTACTGACGGACCCATTGGGTATATGATGTGCGAGGGCATTTCATATAGACTGGCCGCTCTGATCTGTGCTTGAATATCAAATTGGCACCTAAATCTTAATATTACGATCAGAGGAAACCATAATGAACGACTCTGTCAATGGCGCCAGAGGTTATCAATAAACCTATATGCCGCTGATAACATCTTATCAGTTCTTTTGGCAGTCCATAGGTAGATACAATGGTACGATGCTGTCAACAAGCTTTAATATGATAAAATAACATGAATGAAATGGAGTCTATTCACGTAGAAATACAAAAACGTAATTTTGACACTACTAAAGTATTGAGTATCTAAAAAGTTTTGATTTATTGTATTTGCAAGGAAGAAATCATTAAAGACCCTTATACTTACTTAATATATTGTTATTCTCCATAAAACAGATTACTCTACGGTAGTTACTTGTGAATGAACAACCGCGCCCAGACTGATAAAACCGCTACATGCAGCAGAAAACCGCCAACTCTGGTTACACTGAGTGAGTGTTTCTCCGTATTTGGCCACAACTCAAGTGATGATACCACCACCAGTGTTCCAATAACAAAGATGTTTTTCCATAATATACACTTATTTTTGCGCTCCATCTATGATAATGAAATTATCTCTATGAATTTACACCTCGGTATTTGAAGAGCTAAGGAGAAAATGGAAAAACAAACAATGATTACTAAGAAGCTGCGATCGCAAAGTCTCCTATTTATATAGAAAACGAGATGTACGTGGGTGGGAGACTTCAGTAGTTTTTGCAGCATGCCATTGTAGGCGGTGATGTGACTGTAAAGGCCATGATATGTGCACTAACTAATGATTTTATTGGTAAGGAATCATAAATTTAATCAATATATAACTGTTGATATATTCTGTATGACAATCACCCAAAAAAAATAATGTTATAAGTACTCTGAGGACCACAATAAAAATGTAAAACTTTTTGCGTTATTCCTGGAATTTTGTCACATATGTATATATGTGTGTGACTGCTGCAGTGTTGATTGAGGTGAGAATTGCCCTTGCTATAGCCTTCTGCTGTTGGTATATGGTCATGTGAATCGCCCCTTTAGCACAATGTTGTAAAGAACTGATCATATTAGTCGACAGACTAAAATGATCTTGAATGATTATAACAATTTTGCGAGTTTTTGAGGTGTTTAGGTCTCCCATCAACAAATCATTCACACATTTTTTTTAATATCACTAAGTATGGCAGTAACTGAAACTTTAAAAAAACAATTTTTGCTATAAGCTTATGGCTAGACTGTAAACCACTATCCTGTTACAAGTTTCATAAGAGCAACTAAAAAAAATCTACAAATCCCTCTACAGCCAGACTAAGAAAATACAGGAACGCTTGTGAACAACAAAGTGTATTATGTATGAGACATATCGAGTGTTGCCAGAGGCGCCAGCACCATGAGTATAAGGCTAGACTGCCGCTTCTGCTGACAAGTACGAGAGGTGAGATCCCAGTAACATTCAGTTATTTTTGTCGTTGGACTTAATGGCCGTCAACATCTTAATGTCATTAAACCCACTGAGCACGACGATACTTTCCTAAAGCACGAAGATACGATTTTCTAATATGATGACGACCCTTCACCCCACCCTGTGATCATGTGTCGTCTTCATACCCAAGGTTCGAACCGTTGGGCCTAAAGAGATAAACCAAAGTTCGTACTATTATTCAGACACAGTTTTAAGAAAAAGTTTGACAATCATGGAAGAGTTCGTTGTGGACTTTCGATAGTGGGCGACTTGGTCGTCAAATATCCTGCGCTGTCTCCCTTCTTGTCCGCCAGCCAATGGCTTCTGTAGTTTGCTGGAAATGTACTTGCTTGATTGAGGCCATTATATGTGGCTCCTTTGTTTATGGAGTGTCTCTAATGCAGAGGTGGACTATCCATGCCGCTGGGTATACCAAGGCGTTGGGCCCTAAATGGAGGAACATAAAATCTCAATTTCAAGTACATCTAAGGCAAAACTGATTCCGGAAAATTAGTCATAATAGATGCTAAATGAACCACAGCAAAACCGTTCCATATCACAAGCAAGAGTGGTGCATGAATATCTCTATTTAAGGAAATTACTTAACAGCTACACAGACGCTTTTTGTTTGTACATCTTTTCACAAGGTAATGAGAGAAGGTATGTATCTTTATTGTTGTGAGTCACAACTGGTGGGAAAACTGGTAGATTACTTGGAGGAAAAATTTTGATAACAGGTGATAGGTTGTACAGTGCGTGTCAGAAAGGGAATCTGTCCATATGGCGCAAGGGTAAATACAAGTGAGAATATAGGAAGCAATAACTAATACCATGAAATACTTACGTACTAAGAGAACTGACTTATCAGAAGTTATGAGAGCAAGGGAAAGAGGCAGACCGAGAAGGGCATGGAAGTGGCTTTGGGGTAATGGGGCCTTGTAAATTCAGAAGGGCGAGGCGCACATCGGATAGAATAAAATGGATCGATGTGCTATGTACGGGGCAACGCCAACGTGCCACCAACGGGCTGAACAAGGGAATATGAAGCGATATGGTACATAATGGAATAATCAGAGGGTCTTGGCTGTGAATTGGCAGGAGCTGGTTACAGTACATTATACATGAGAGCTAGTGATTAGATATATAAATGATGCCGTTGTTCCTGACCCTGCCTCACTAAGGTGAAAGAAACAATTGCGTATAATGATAATAATATATGAGTAACAAAATCAATATTATATGGAATGGGGAAGGAATAATATTATTTGTCTGTTCAGAAACAGACTCTGGTGTGAGCAGACCAGACAGCACGATGGTAAGTCCATACCAGCTGATATAATGTTGTTAAATTTACTGGCACTGATCATATCTCATGACGGCCCAGTCTCTGAGCTGGTAAGACGGAAGCCTAGTTTATTATATAGCCAGTCTGGGTAACCACTCCCTGTGTTTCCCTATCGACGTAAATGAAACCCCGAGGTCTGTGACACAGTCGAAAATTTCAGGACACACCATCTCCTCAAAACTAATCTCTTATCTGTATCACATTCTGATATCATCAGTCCACCGGGTGGTTCTCAATTTGCTAAGCTTAATGGTATAGTCGAAGCGTCTTCTGAAACCACGATTTTATATCGAGTTAACTGGACTTATATAAACATGCAAGCATAACGTGGTGACCTTATTCACACAACACGTTACATGCTAAGAGTGGCAGACATTTAGCTTCATTACTGGCTCAGGAAAGCATCAGTAGATTAAACGTTTCGTGACGTACCACAAAGCAAATGCCCAAGTAAGAGAAACACTTCGGTGGATTACCGTTAACATAAACTGCGCGAAACACCTAAGATCCAAGGGAACATGCAACATTGAGCCGAGTAGAGTCTTACGAGAAACGTAATGTTTTACTTCAAGCTTCCCAATGGTGGACATCTCTGTAGCCTTCAGCATCTCAGTATAGCTCGATTCTCTTAATCAGGTACCATAAAAGTTGCTCTTCTCTTTCCAACCACTCTCAATCAGATCTTTGGGTGCGACAGCAGTGACCAAGTGTGAGACGATCCAGGTTTGGTTTGATATTTGTAGTGAATAATTTTACGAAAGTGTCCTTGTCTTTATATTTCAATGCGATTCTTATATTTGCTTGCAAATAGCTTGCCTCTTCACAGTTATCTTAAATGTATAACCCTCTTATTAGATTCGCATGCAGATTCATGTCCTACTAAGTAATAATCACACCAAGACCTTGGTTCACTTTGTCTCATTCTCATGTCCATGCACTTGGACTGAATCTCACCATCCATTTAACCAACAAACTTTGGAGTTTGTCCAGGTTCCCCTGTCAGCTGATAGTTACCACTCTTATTGTCCCCCCCCCCTCATGACCTGGGCATCGTCTGCTAACATGTTTACATACGATTCTAGTCCACCAAGATATAAATGTCTTTCAAAATCAACCTTTATTTTATCCTCTCTTTCCATACCTGTAATTTCTATCTCTCTCTCTCTCGTGTAACACCTACCTGCCCTCAACGTGGTAGCCATATCTTACCTAGACCAGTTTTCACACAAGGTACCACATGAACTTCGTAGGCTTCATTTGTGAATGAAAAGAATCATAACCTTATATACTAACATATACGAACAATAATAATCCTGTACATAGGAAAATATCCTAAATATTGAACCAATACAATTAATATTCCAAAACGTCTTGTATACATTATTAAATTATTTAATAAGTGCATTTAGGTAATTGTGAATGATCAGGATCGTCTGTTCTGTTGTTGTTGTCAGACGGCGAGTCCGGTGTTTCGTAAATTCGTCCATATACCATTCCTTTACTATGTCGGACGAGTTAGATGGTCTACACGAGGATGGGGAAGACTATTACACATTTCTCAACATTCCAAGAAAAGTAAGTACAATGGAATATAGGGTTTGGGAGGAGAGAAGTGATCTAGCGGTGGTTCATGTCAGGGAGGCTCTGGCCCTGAAGAGGCCAGGCATTTGATCTTCGCAGCACCTAGTAACACCTCGTCACTGAAAGTAACTATTATCTTTCCTTAATTATTCAAGTTGGAGTCAGATTTTTTAGTCTGTTTTAAGTAAATTAAGGTGAAACGTTATAAGGATTGATGTGGAGACCACTCCCATAAGGGGAATAGGTTTAGGCTATTTCTCCATATTCAACCTTGCGGCACTGAAAATCATTAGAATATAAATTTAGAAACTTTTATTCTTCCTGTAAGTACGTCTGTGCCTGTCAGTTGGATGGCCCCACAATTAGATCTGTACACCTCGGTTTATCATGAATAGGTCTCAGCTGTCTAGGGTAGATGTGTAGTTTAGTGCTTTATCGTTTTGTCTCCATCACTATCAGCTTTGGATATTGAATAACGCGACACTAGCATCTACAATGCTAGTTTAGTGTTAGAAAGTAGCATAACAGTTACAGCTTATGATTTGGAGCATTGGGTTTCATTGAATGATATCAGATACGGTGATAGTAGCATGGTTTATGTACGACTGTGAAAATGTGGGTATTTTTGTAGCATGAGGTACAGTACTTGCAAAATATGAGCAAAACTTATTAAAATCTGGCATAGCAGCTGCAATGATTGTAGAAATACCATCTTCAAATTCATCACCTGCTGGGGTTTGCTTGGCTACTTACTGTATTATCTGTTTGTTGATACCCAGTGTTATGTGGACAGTGCACAGGCATGTGTGTGATTGGTAAATCACGACCAGAATATTGAACATTAAGGTAAATTTAGACCGTGTTTTTTTCATTGGTGTGTTGACATTGTATAAATGTATTGGCTTTACTTTGATTAATCCCACATTTTTCCCAATCTTGCTCAGCAACTGTTATTTTATTTACTAAACACAGCGCTAGCTCTGCAAAACGGTTGCTACGTAAAACTGTAATGTTGAGCTTAACTGTGTACTGTTACTCCTATAGGCACATTTACCTATCAGTTCTCTTGTAGGTACTCCTTCAGGCAAGTTTGCCTCTCAAATCTTACATAGTGTTACTCCAAAAGAAATTTTATTTCCTATAATATTCTTTAATGTACTCTTTAGACCTGTGATCGTGGCTGGAATTCACCTCGATCTGCACTTTAATGATTATACAGTACTTGTTTTTGTTTTCTTGTTTTTCATTAGGCAACAGAGGAAGAAATCAACAATGCATACCGTCGTCTTAGTCGCCTATACCATCCTGACAAACACACTGACCCAGACCGTAAGGTAGAAGCAGAGCTGCTCTTCAGTAAAACAAAACGGGCTTATGAAGGTCAGTTTCTATATTATTTGAAAAAGTATATTTAGTTGCTGTTGTGATTGCATTACTGTTAGTGTTTGCATCTCAGATGGTTAATATTACATGAAATCTGGCATTAAGGTACCTCAGAGCCATAACTCAGAAAATATATCACATAGGAATAGGTTTTTTTTTTTTTTTTTTTTTTTTTATGTTGAAGGATCCAGTCATAGACAAAAGTCCACATCACGGCCGGGCCCTAATTGAAATATAGAGAGAATTGAGAAAGGGGGGAAAACAGATAGGGGAAGTATTTACAAATTTTTGAGAAAGTGAAAAACATGTGTCTTGAAATGGGCCAGGTCTTAGTTATTGGGAAAGACATGAGAAGGTAGAGAGTTGGCTTTCTGTGAATCTGTCTCGTCTTTCTCATATTAATATTTAGGTTTTTCAGGGAAAAGGGAAAGCCTGTCATCCTTGACTTTCTATTAATTTTCCAATTTGTAGACATTTAGATGCAGCGCTACAACTTTTAGTCATTTATTATTGAATAATTTTATGCCCCTCTGTATAGTATGCCATAACCTTAAGTTTTCTGTAGGTCTCTTCAGGCCTTTTCTTCTCACAATAATTTTTTGTATTGGCTTTTATTTGTACGTATAATATTTGCCCATCTCTGTTTCCATCTTACCTTTTGCATCATCATAAAGCATATAGTTGTGTCTGCTGGATGTTAAAATTTGGCATTCATTTCCATACAGAATGACATGATCCAAATATTGATTCTTGGATTATGTACTGTAAATAGCATCTCACTGTAACGTAATGTATAACTTTTCAGTACTGAGTGATGCCCATATGCGTGCAATATATGATAACCTTGGAACAGCTGGACTGGAAACCCAGGGCTGGGAAATTGTTCAACGAACCAAGACCCCACATGAGATCAGAGAGGAATATGAACGCTTGGCTCAGTAAGTTCTTCGTGTTTGAAATGGAGGTTAGACATCTGAATATTTTAAGATTAAAGATAAGAATGTTTTGTTTGTCTAATTTATAGTGGTGAATAACGTATTTTTATTCTTGATTCTGCAGAGAGCGTGAAGAGCGTCGGCTCCAACAGAGAACAAACCCCAAGAGCTCTGTAACCATGACGATTAATGCCACCGATCTCTTCTCAGTATATGATGATAATTCACCCTTTCTTGACTTAAGGTAATAATTTTGCACTTTCTAATTAAGTAATTTGGAGATAAATCATGGTAGCCATAAAGTAAATTGTACGGTACAGTACTTCTCATGAATGGGAGCAAGCCATTGATGAATAATCTTGCCTTATACTTATTAGGAGTTAATGTTAAGACTGGAATTTCAGGAAACATTTATGATATGTTGCATAACTGCATGTCTTCATTTATACATATTTCAGGGATTTGTTTGGGTTGCCACACATTGAAATTAGTGGCATGTCCCTGAATCAGTCGATTGAGGCTCCACTGACAAGTCGAGACACAGCAGTACTATCTGGTTAGTCTTTGTAGCTTAGTTTCATGTACTATGTAATGTTAAACGTGAAATGGCTTGCATAGAGTTAGATACAAAATAGTGCTAAAAAGTCACAAAAATTTCAGGAAACCCAGTTGGTTAGGGCACAATTTATTGTGATTATAGTGTTTTATGGAATGATTAGAATGGTTTCTCTAATGAAGTTCCTTGGGAAGAATGTGGGAAGGAAATGTAACCAAGAGCATCTTTCAAATTTGAGTAGACAGCTAACCACATTATGATGCTAAGACCCATTAGTTGTTAATGAGTTTAGGTACAGGTTCTTAGTCACACTATAATATGTATTTGAATATAGATGAATTGGAGGTAGTTAATAAGAATAAATTAAGAAAATGACAGTCACAGTATAATGTTAAAATATAGAAGAATTAGAGGTAGTTAATGAGATTAGGTAAAGACATGATGGGAAAAGAATTAGTTTTTAACGAGTTTGGGTATTTGGTATTGACGATTATTAAGGATGGTATTGGAAAAGCTGAAGTAGAGCAAGGATGAAGAATTGGAAGTGCTTGAGAGCAGAGATAAATGGAAAGATTTTTAAGCATAGGTCATATAAGATGCTTGCATGATGAAGTGCTTGTCCTAGATCTGGTGAATGGAAATGAAGTCCTATGTTCTGTAGATCTAGGTACCGTACTGTATTTGTTATGAAAAGCTTGTTTGAAATATCTATTAGTTTAAGCCATTTAAAAAGATGTGAAATTTTAGTTCATATCATGGATGATTGGTTCGTAAAGGTATGTGTTACCACATTTGAAGGTACATTAGACCATGATAGATTGACCGATGTAGTGTTGAATTGTATAGTGCTTAGGTTATATCAGATAAGGGCTTGGAGGAAATATTACTTTATCATACACACTGAGGATGTATTCAGTATGATGATGAAGGCATTAATGAAGATAGTGGTCTCACTGGATCAATCAGCTCAGTGTGCAAAGTGAAAACTTAAGAAGTGCTCATAGTAATGTAGAGAACCATGTTTACATTTAGCACATGATGATTTGACAGTGTACTGAGAAGCTGTTTGCACCTGATTAACCTTGAATACTTGGGAAAGGGCTTAAAAGAAATATGTAGATGTAGATAGACTGAAAGTGCTTTTTGTTTTGCTTGTGTATGATGGCAGACTCTTTGGGATTGCTTTATCCATCAGTTTTCAGGGATCAAATGTTAATGAAAAGCTTAACCTTGATGATAACTTGAAAAGTCTGTCAGTTACTTATGAAACTATACAGCTGTTTCATGGTATCTAAAGAACTGAATGACATAAGACCCATAACACTAATTTGGATTTACTTGAGTAATGCCCCTTATAAAAAGTTTAACCTGGAACTCATTTTGGCTTAAAACTTGAAGAAAATTCCACCTTTGGCCATGGAACTTAATACTGTACAGATATTTATTTTTTGTGTCACCTACATAGAATTCAGTAGCATAATGTTCTTAACTACTTCTATTATTTTAGCTAAGTTATGCACCATGTGCCTGTATAAAAATTCTTTTAGTTGTAAAATTACTTCATGATATTGATTTAGACCATTTTCCAAATAATATTCTTATTTCACTGTCAGTAAGGCCCTTTCCATTACCAGATTATGGCATGGAAATTTTAAGACTTGTTTCATAAAGAGAGAGAAGGAAATTCAGATTTTTTTTTTAAATAGTTTGCTATTAATGTCAGGGTTATTTTTAATGAAGAATGTTCCTTTTCCCAAGGAAATCTTTCATCACACAATGGTAATGGGAGTGGTGGTATCAACTGCTCAGTTAGAAGGATAACTTCAGACAAAGGATGGGGTGAAGTTGAAGTTGGAGCAGGAAATGGACTTACTTTTGCAACTAAAGGCTTCAGAAATTTTTCTCGTGGTATGTTTGGAAATGGCTCAATCATTACTCACTTCACTCCTGATGGGCTTCGTGTTGGCACAGTTGCAAGTAAGTGCTTACTTGTATTCTGTCATATCAATTTTTTTATTTCCTTGTAAAAAGTTTATGGTAGCTATGATTAGCTCCTATCTTTCCTCAAGTAATTAATAACTACGATAACATGTGAAGATTAAAATTAATTGGTGCATTTTCATGGCTTTTACAGTACTAGAAATCATTACAGTTCATTGGTATTTGCCTCTTTTCTGTACAGCTTTGGCAAACCAATTGGACAAACACACGGTTGGTTACTTAACATGGAAGGCAGGGATGCAGAGTGGCATGAACACCATGATCATACGTGACACTCCAACCCAGCATGTAGTGTTTTCTGCATACATTGGTATACCTCACACCTATGCTGCTCTGTCTTATACTCACAAAATGCCAGAACAAGAGTCTAAAATTAAAATAACGGGCAAGTAAGTATGCACATTTTTTTCTTATAAATTTTTCCATACTGTAGTGCTCTTATGTTGGCAATGCTATTTCCCCGGGGAGCAGGGTGGCATCAGGAGTGGATGGGGGCGAGCAAGTCTAAATATGTACATGTGTGTATATGTATGTGTATGTATGT
>JAYMFT010174434.1:0-12165 GCA_038088735.1 Panulirus argus
GGGGGCTGGAAATCCTCCCCTCCAGTTTCTGCTTTTCCAAAAGAGGAACAGAGAAGGGGCCAAGTGAGGATTTTCCCGCAAAGGCTCAGTCCTCTGTTCTTAATGCTACCTCGCTGATGCGGGAAAAGGCGAATTTGTATGAAAAAAAAAAAAAAAAAATATATATATATATATATATATATGGGTATAACCAAGTCAATAAGAGGCCAGAATCACATACAGGTTGAGCATCCCTAATCCAAAAATCCGAAATCCAAAATGCTCCAAAATCCAAAACTTTTTGAGCAGCGACATGATATCATAAGTGGAAAATTCCACGCCTAAACACATTAATTCTTTGTTGTATTCATGGTATTTCATAATTTTTTACTGTTAAATACTTTTGTGTGAATAAGTGTAAGAATATGATTGCTTATCAATAGCATATAAATTCAGATTCAGGAATAAAGGTGATGCCAAACAACCAGAGATTGTCCACATGGGTGGCTGAGGTTGTGACATCTTAGCTTTCTTATGGTTCAGTGTTACACAAACTTTGTTTCATATACAAAATAAGTAAAAATATTGTATAAATTACCTTCAGGCTATGTGTCCTACCCCCAAGATATCTTATTAAGTATCTATTATCCATCATGACAAATTTGGAAAACACGATGGTATGGAAACAAATGGGTTAGAGCTGAGACATGCCTTTGCGTTTCGACCTTTTTGTGGTCTTCCTCAGGAGATACTGATTCCAGCATTTGGTCTGGGGCTTGAACATGCAGGACAGTGTAAGGCATGCAAGGGATACAGGAAATTGGAGTGATATGGTATACCAGGGATGACATGCTGTCAATGGGCTAAACCATGACATATAAAGTGGTCAGGGGAAACCACAGAGAGGTCTGTGGGGCTTGATTGTGGATCTGCCTCTGGTTTTGGTGCATTACACATGACAGCTAAAAAGTGAATGTGAGCAAATGTGGCAATTTCTTTGTCTATTCCTAGTTCTACCTCACTCATATGGGATATGATGAATACGTATGAAAAAATTATATCCTAGAGAAAGAACCACTGTACAGACACAGTGTACCACTATCTTAATAAACTAAATAAGAAATAAAAAAATAAGAAAAACAGAGTATAATAATCCATGGGAAAGAAAAAAAACATTCTGGTAGCAAGCAACAGGTAGTTTTCACAGCATGCAATCTTTTTGAGTTCTGAGAGCTGCAAGGATCCAAAACTGACTGGGTCAATGGCAAAATCCCTGTGGCAGTCTGTGGCTGGGGATGGGCCCAGAGTAATTGAGTTGCTGCAACCATAGCTGAGTGGTTAGTGAGGGGTAAGGATGGCCTGTACTTCTTCACTAGAAATACTGATACTTGATTATCTTACAGAATGTCTCTCACTGCCAAAAGCTAACTTATGACACAGGTAACTTGATTACATCCAAGACAAGAAATCATAGCAAAGAACTTATTCAAAACACATCCTCCCTCTCCTCCTGAACAACTGAAGACAAACACAGCAATGGATGGATGGATGGATGGAAGAGGCCTAAACGACAAGCCGTTCTGCATGGAAAAAGTCCAAGGCATTTGCCCACTAAACAAGGAAATGGTTTGAAGTAGGAACCATCAAGCAAAGGACAAGTTCAGAGCATGATCCACAAAGCACAGGAATTATCTAAAGAGGATTCAAGGAAGGAACGTCTGGCAGGTAAACAAAGTGGATCATGAAATACTAGGTAAAGGAAATATCTAAAGGGGAACCACTATGTAAATAAATGATCCAAAAGTGTAACTATCAGGCATAGGGGAAACAAGCAATAACCAAATGAATTTTTTTTTTTATGTGTATATATACATTAAAAGCTCTATAAAGTGGTCATGATGAACTTCTCCACTTCATAATATATTTAGTCTTGAATAATAAAGTCACATACCAGTTTACAGGGTCTCGCAGGTAACAGCAAAGTATCCTACTAACTGGACCATGTGGGAATATATGTACTGCCAAATCAAGCACTAAGAAGGAGGGCTGCCTCATTGTGGTTAGGTAACCGCAGCTGCCAGCAGATGGTGCTGTAATCACAACCAACATCAGTGACCTTAAAACAATAAATGAAAAAGTACAGAAAATAAACTACTGTCTCAACAAAACTTGAAAACACACTGAAGAACAAATTCACAATGACAGATGTGTTAAGACATGCAAGAGAGAGGAAGAATGCTGGAATGAAAGGCCCATGACTTATAAACAAACCTGGATTGCATGGACCCTTCATAAACTTAAACTGGATAGAATGATCCTAACATTTATTTCCTCTCATCGCCACAAGAGTCACTTTTTAAAAAAGAAATGTAAGGCAAACCAGAGATGGGAGAGAAATACAGGATGTAATGTGAAGACACAACCTAGAAGCTGTTCCTTAGGTGAGCACACAGCAGAAAATGCACAGACTGGGTGGGTTAGCTATTTCAAGATTTCAGCTCCTGACATAAAATATGTGTAACTTTTGGAAAAGGCCAAACAAAACTTAGCACAAGATGACCACCTCCTTTGCAACAAACAGTGGGATTACCCTCAGGTTACACTGGAGTTTTGCTTCATTCACAGGCTGAGTCTTGTTACCAAGAATCTAATAAGACATTTCAAGGAACACTTGTGTCACTTGCATTGCAGCATTGGTATTGGAAGTGAAATAAGGAGGGAAGGAAATGTTGTGTGGAAACTATCATATGGCATCTGTTATTAAGTTCCAAAGCCAAAAGAGGAATTTTTCTTCAAGGTTTGAGCCAGGTCAAATTTCATAAGTTTCATATGGGGCATAACCTGGTGGATCTTATGCCATTCAATTCTTCAGAAGCACTAAAAATCACCATATAAAGTTTCAGGAGTATCTAATTTACAGTTTTCAAGTTATGACCAATGTTAAATTGCAGGTTATAGTGTGATTCCTGATGATGGATGGCTGATAAATAATGACGGTGATGGACAAAGCAATCCCTAAGTGTAGTGTCTCCCATGCTATGCAGGTATTACAACAATAAAAACATAGTTTCACGAATATCTCTGTGACAGGTACAAGTTTCTAAGGAATAACAGGGAGCTCATGGCATTCTACAAAAACAATCATAAGAAACTAACAAGCTATTAAAGTGAACTACACATAAAAAAGCCCCAACTATGATTTCTGAGCTGCCAGAGACAATGTGCATACTGAATATGCCATTAATGTATCCAATACAATATGTTTTGTAAGTAACACTAAAAAAAATTGTTGTAGTATAAATTCACGCTGTCTCCAATCCAATCCACAAGAATTCCTTCCTATGAGCACATGGGTGTTTTTTTGGGAAACACCTTACTTAGTTTGTAATACTTTACATATCTGAAAGTATCACTTTTAAAGAACTCAGAAACTGTCATTCAATTACTTAACCCAAAGGAGCCTTAAACCATATTATTGTGATTTTATGCCCATGATGATCCCAGTTCAATAATTTTGTTGGTAGTTTTAGAGCAGGTGTTACTGCTAAAAGAGCCATACACTCTCTATTCTAGATAAACACCTCCCAAAATGGTGTTAAGGAAGTATGTGATAAAGCTTGTGGTAATTTCAACATAACTGAAAGAAATTAACTAATTTTCTATGACTAAAATATGCTAGGAGAGTTCCAAAAGGCAATCACATTATTTCAAAGGTGGTAGAGAGTGTATATGCTGATTATGCCATTTTGCATCCAAAACATGTAACGGAGAGATAACTTGATATATGTATCATTACTTAAGTGTGGTAAATGCAGGTAATGAAAGTATATATTTCAAGGAAAAATCACTTGTGGTTATGCAGCAGCAACATTCACTGTAAGATTACCCATGAAACGTACCTAACTACAGCATAATTTTATGAAATAATGAGCATTTACACTATGTCATCTCTGAAATCTCATGTAGTTGTTCAATTGAGTAAATTACATTTGCTTCTGTAACTGATGTCTTAAGCATAAAAAATCACACACTCAAGTTAATTCCTCTTTAAAAAATGAAGCCCAGTATTGGAGGAAGGCTCTCAAGAATGTAGACTGTGTGCAGCTATACAGAACAATGCACATTTATATTACCCATGAAATATAACAATATATCTCAATGGGAGCATTGGTGGCATAACTGGTACATAAAGTAACTTTTACCTTGGAAATCAAAAGACCATAGCTTACAGCTCTAATGTACTGATAGCTCCCTTAATGATATTAGATTCAGATTTTCTTCTTTGTTAATTTCTTTAGTTTCTGCAAATTCAATTCTTGTGCATGGAAAACATCACAAAGTCAACAAAATATTTCCTTAAAATCTACAACCCAATATTGGAAGAGGGCTCTTTTTGAACTGACAGTGTGAACTGTACAGCAACATCACTCTTATCTTAGATTACCTAAGAAACTTTCTTACTGGGTGCATCAGTGACATAAATGATACACATAAAACCTCTATAACCTTTAAAATCAAAGGATCAAGGTCACTCAATACTTTTAAGTTACTTATAATTGTATTTTCAAGTGTATTTTGTACCATAAACTTATGAGATTCCTTTCTGTGCCTGGAAAACATAGTTACAATAAAGACATCTACCTTAGACTTATCTTAATGAAAGGTAGCACAGATCCTATAAAAGGGATCAAACTCTCAAACAAAGTGCTCACCTCCTCCCCAACAGTCAACCACTAACAACCCACCAATCGCAAACTATTTGACATCAATGTACCAATCCACCATTTATTGGCTTAAATGCCAGTTAACCAGTCAGTAGACCACCCTACAAAGCAGTTAGCTTTTCAGTTAGACATGTCTGAGACATACACCAGTAATAGGGATGGGTGGGCTGGCAGTTATATGTCTGTTGTTCAAAAGATGTTTAACTACAGAAAGAAATCTTATATTTCAAAAAAATGATTTCCTGAGCTTGAAAGTGAGCCACAGAGAAACTTGCCTCCAGTTAGACAATAAACCAGCATTCCTGATGAGAAGCAGCCACTAATTTGTGTAGTCGTTCAAGCAGAGAAGTCCTGAAAATTAAAGGGAAGGCAAATCAACTCCCTCAAGATGAGAGTCCCAATGCACATTTATGAGCAATATACAAGTATAAACCCACGCTTCTCTCTTGCATTTCTTCTAACAACAAATGAGAAATATTCCCACTAAAGGTATCATTTCTCCTGTTTGAAAATCTTTAATATTACTTGTATACTGTAGTATTATATCCAATAAATGAAGAAGCTAAAACTAATGGAAGTTTTGTTTATATAATGTTGTATAAAATGTATACTCAATCAACATTTACAGCCCAAGCTTCATTCTTGCTTTAGCTGTAACAATATTTTCATATCACTGGTACTATCTATCCAGTTTTCAACTTTTCTGAACAAAAATATACTAAAATAAATGAACAAGCTCAAATTAACGACAGTAATGTTTATATAATTCACAATACACAACACATATTTCACTCAGTGTCTAATATTCTTCTTTATTCTACATGACCTACAACTGCGTGTTCAAAAATGAAGTGAAGAGGTGTGGCTACATGACCTGACCCCATCTTACACAACTGACTGTACTTGTAGCTATCATGACTAAACTGCACAAGCAGAAAAGAGAAATTAATCTGAAAGTTACACAAGCGTGAGTTGCATGGTTTATCTGCAGTATTGTATATTTCATCAAAAGATTGCAAAACACACCTATGACTAAAAGATATGAATAAAAATGAATACTTATAATAATGTCTTTTAAGCCTAAAATATGATGCAACTGTGCAAAATTGGAAAAAAGTGCTAATCTCTATAGTAAAAAAGTAGCACATCTAGATCAATACTCCACCAACATCCATTTTCATCTGAATGTTTCTGGATCCTTTTTCAAGGTTTAATTTTGATATGCTGTGAGACGTTGCTCTGGTGAAAATGAGAATGCTCGAATGCTTCATATTTGGCAACTCTGGGGCTCAGTAGCTGATGAGTTTTAAAGTTTTCAAGATTTTGGGTATCTAGGATGTCAAAGGAAAATAATAGCATATCAAATAAAGTACAGGTTGAGTGGCAACATGACGTTACAAAAGGAAAATTTCACACCTAAACATATCATTTTTCACTGTATTCCCTGCGTGTTGCAAAAGGTGACTAAAAGGGGAGGGAGTGGGGGGCTGGAAATCCTTCCCTCCTGTTTTTTCTCCAAAAAAAAGGAAAAGAGAAGGGGCCAAGTGAGGATTTTCCCTCTAAGGCTCAGTCCTCTGTTCTTAAAGCTACCTCGCTAAAGCGGGAAATGGCGAATATGTATGATAAAAAAAGTGTAAGAATATGATTGCTTATCAGTAACATATAAATTCAGTCAGGGATGAAAATGATCCCAAACAACCACAGATTGTCCACATGGGCTGCTGAGGTTGTGACACCTTAGCTTTCTGATGGTTCAGTGTTACACAACTTTGTTTCATGCACAAAATTATCAATTATATAAATTACCTTCAGACTATGAATACGAGGTGGTATAAAAAAGCTACGAGACTAGTCCCATGTACAAGAAAGTACTCACTTGATTCAAGGTTAGGCATCATCCCCTTCAAAATAGTCCCCTTTGGCAGCCATACAGCACTCCCAGTGCTGTTGCCACTGCTGGAAGGCTTTCTAGGAGTCTTGTTCTTGAAACATGCCAAGCACCTTCTGCAATTTGTGCTGGATCTCCTCCATGGTGTCAAAACAACGACCCTTCAGCTGAAATCCTCATCTTCGGGAAAAGGAAGAAGTCGCAAGGCACCAAATCTGGCAAGTAGGGGGGTATGGTAGGGTCACTGTGCTGTTGCGGCCAAGAAATTCATGTTACAAGAGCTCGATGAGAAGGTGCATTGTCGTCATGAATCATCCAATTGCTCTCGTGCCACGTTTCAGGCCATTTCCACCGAATATCCTCCATCAGGTGCCTCAGAACATTGCAGTAGAACTGTCCGTTCATGGTCCAGCCACTGGGGACAAAGTCACGGTTAACAACCCCACAAATGTTGAAGAAAACGATGAGCATGCTCTTGGTTGCACTGAGGACCTGCCTGGCCTTCTTCGGTTGTGGAGATTTTGGGCCTTCCACTGTGAAGACTGTTGTTTGGTCTACGGGTCATACCCATAGACCCAAGTCTCGTTCCCATGATGACCCTCGACATGAAGATTCGGTCATCCAGGGCACAATGATGGAGATCTTGACAGACCTTGGCATGGTGCTCCTTCTGATTGGGGATCATAAGCCTGGGCACGAACTTTACAGCAATGCGGTGCATGTTCAAATCAGATGTTAGGATTGCCTGCACTGTTCCGTATGACACATCAGTGATGGCAGCAATATCCTTAATGGATCTCCGACGATCCTCATGCACAAGTCACCGAATTGTTTCTGCATTTTTGGGGGTTGAGCTGGTGGAAGGTCATCCAGACCTCTTTTCGTCATCCAGTGAGGTTCTGCCACTTTCGAATCGTGCATGCCACTCAAAACACCTCACATGACTCATTCCTTCATTGTCATAAACATGATGAATCATTTCAAAGGTCTCATTTGCAGATTTACCAAGTTTGACATAGAATTTGATTTTTGCTCACTGCTCTAGTTTGCTGTCCATGATGAAATAACAAATGTGCATTTGCATGAGGTAAAAAAAATTCCCATAGAACAACACTCAGTGTTCACAGAATGACTCCACTCAGCAGACTGACTGATGATGGTTATGCCCAACCATCTAAGCATGCATATCGCCGTACTGCCATCTGTTGGCATGCAATGGAACTTATCTCAAAACTTTTTGATACCACTTCATATCTTTAGGCAGTTATATCATCCAAAGTGGCTTGTGAACAAGGCTTACTGGAAATCTAGAAGACATTTTATGCATCTAATAACAAGAATGTGACAAATGATGATATATCTAAATGTTTAGTGTTGCTCTATTCTTCCAACATAGCTAATGTCAGACAGGTTTCAAGAAGCAGTGCTTGTAATGTTGCCTTCCACTACAATAACACTGTGTATAGAATTAAATACGACAGCGTATTTAGAGTTATTACCCTTCTTTCTTATGTTCTCCAATTTTCCCCATATTATTTTACCATTAGGTGGGTGCTCATACACCAGTCGTCCAAAATTATCCAATCTATTTCGGTCAAGGTTTCACCTTCACAGAGACACTATCAGGAATAGTTGAGGAAGAACAGAAGAACAATATTAATCGAGGTAGGAATATAGAATGTCGATCACTAAACTCACTAAGTTGGGCCAAGCACGACCATTATTGTCCAGATGTGGTCCAGTATTATAAATGGAAGTGGTAAGGAGCTTGTGGAGTTGTGTACTAAAAAAATATGGTTGATTGGGAATACCTGATTTAAAAAGAGAGATATAAACAGGTATTGATATGCTAGTAAGAGAGATGGTCAGTGGGCATTATTAGATTACATATTAATCGATATGCATGTAAGAGTGACTTTTGGATGTAAATGTGCTGAGAGGCGCAGCTCTTGGGATGTGTGATCATTGTCTTGTAGAAGTGGGGGTGAAGATTTGTAGAAGTTTTCGAAAAAGAGGAAGCAGTATCAGGGGGAAGAGAGTGGTGAGAATAAGTGAGCATGGAAAGGTGACTTGTGTGAAGAAATACCAGGAGAGATTGAGTGTAGCATGGCAAAAGGTGAGAGCAAATGAAGTGAAAAGAGTGGGTGAGGAATGGGAGATATTTAGGGAAACAATGATGGCATGTACAAGAGATGCATGTGGCATACAAAAGGTGGTACATTGGCAGATTAGAAAGGTATTAAGTGGTGGGATGAAGAAGTAAAGTTGCTATTGAAAGAGGAGAGGGAGGCATTTGAGTGGTACTTACAGGTAAGGAGTGCAATGATTGGAAGATGTGTAAGAGAAACTGGCAGGAGGTCAGGAGGAAGGTGCAGGGATTAAAAAAGAGGGCGGATGAGAGTTGGGTTGAGAGAGTATGACTAAACTTTAGGGAGAATAAGAAGATATTTTGGAAGGAGGTAAATATGTGCAAAAGACAAGAGAACAAGTGGGACATCAGTGAAGGGGCAAAAGGGGAAGTGATAAGAGGCAGTGATGAAGTGAGAAGGAAATGGAGTATTTTGAAGGATTCTTAAATGTGTTTGATGATAGGATGGCAGATGTAGGGTGTTTTGATTGGTATGGTATGCAAAGTGAGAGAGTCATGGAGAGTGGTTTGGTAAAGAGAGAAGAGTTGGTGAAAACATTGCATAAGATGAAATGTTGGCAAGGCAGCTGGAGTAGATGGCATTGCAGTTTTTGTGTGGATGGTAAGGATATTCAGTGTATGTATGGATCATAGTTTGGTGCCTGAGGATATGCGGGATGCATGTATAGTGCCATTTTGTATAGGTATAAGGGACAAAGGTGAGTGTTTAAACTACAGAGGTATAATTTTGTTCATTATACCTGGTATAGTATATGGAAGGGTATTGATTGAGAAGGTGAATTCATATACAGAGCATTAGACTATGGAGGGGTAGTGTGGTTTCAGAAGTGGTAGAGGATGTGTGGGTCAGGTGTTTGCTTTAAAGAATGTCTGTGAGAAATACTTAGAAATGTAGATGAATGTGTATATGGCATTTATGGATCTGGGGAAGGCATATGATAGTGTTGATAGAGATGCTTTGTGGAAGGTCCTAGAAATATATGGTGTGGGAAGTAAGCTGCTAGAAGCTATCTATCTATACGAGGTGGTATCAGAAAGTTATGAGACTAGTTCTATGTTCAAGAAAGTACTCACTTGATTCAAGGTTGGGCACCATCCTATTCAAAATATTCCCCTTTGACAACCATACAGCACTCCCAGCATCATTGCTACTGTTGGAAAGCTTTCTGGAAGTCTTATTCTCGAACCTTGTCAAGCACCTTCTGACATTCATGCTGGATCTTGTCCATGGTGTCAAAACAGCGACCCTTCAGCTGAAACTTCATCTACGGGAAGAGGAAGATGTCACAAGGTGCCAAACCTGGCGAGTAGGATGAGTGTGGTAGGGTCACTGTGCTGTTGCGGCTGAGAAATTCACGAGTTACAAGAGCTTCATGAGAGGGTGCATTGTCATGATGAAGCATTCAACTGCTCTTGCACCACATTTCAGGCTGTTTCTGCTGAATATCTTGGTTGCACTGTGGACCTGCCTAGCTTTCTTCGGTTGCTGAAATTTTGGTCTCTTCCACTGCGAAGACTGTTGTTTGGTCCCTTGGTCATACCCGTAGTCCAAAGTCTTGTCCCCAGTGATGGCCCTCGACATGAAGGTTGGATCATCCAGGGCATGCTGATGAAGATCTTGACAGACCTTTGCATAGTGCTCCTTCTGATCGGGGGTCAGAAGCCTGAGCATGAACTTTGAAGCAATGCTGTGCACGTTCAAATCAGACGTTAGGATTGCCTGCACTGTTCCATATGACACATCAGTGATGGCGGCAATGTCCTTAATGGATCTCCAACAATCCTCTTGCGCGTCGCCAAATTGTTTCCACATTTTCATGGGTTGAGCTCATAGAAGGTTGCCCAGACCTCTTGTCATCATCCAGTGAGGTTCTGCTGCTTTTGAATTGTGCAGCCACTCGAAGCACCATGCACGACTCATTCCTTCATTGCCATACACATGACAAATCATGTCAGAGGTCTCAGTTACAGATTTACCGAGTTTGGTGCAGAATTTGATGTTTACTCTCTGCTCTAGTTTGCTGTCAGTGATGAAATTGCAAATGTGCATGTGGTCAAAAAAACTCCCATTGAACAACACATGATGTTCACAGAATGACTCCCATTGGCAGACTGATTGATGATGGCTATGCCTAACTGTCACAGCATGCACATCGCCGTACTGCCATCTGTTGGTGTGCTATGGATCTAGTCTCGCAACTTTCTGATACCACCTCGTATACCCGACGTGCATTCCAACTAGAGCTCTCTCATGGGGGTGGCCACGCCAATAAAGTCTCCATAAATGGAGACTTCCAGTTCTGTTTCTTAGCTTTTAGTGCCTCACTCTTAACAGGTCACTGGCAGAGGGCAACTCTAGCATAGTGTTTGCGGAGACTCCTATCTAATGTTCATACTGACTACTTCTACCTGATGCTCCTACCTATTACTTCTACCTAAAGTTTTTGCCTAATGCTCCTGTCTAAATGTCCCTATCTACTACTTTTATCTTCTGCTCCAACCATTTTTCCAAAAAACAGGGCAGGCACATGGTGCTCACTGCAAGAAAATATAGAGTTACGAAGAATGAGCTGTGTGATTGTCAGGAGTTATTTATGACAAGGAGAGATTGTATGTTTATGGATAGAATGCCAGCAGTCCATGTGTGAGTGAAGTAGAAAGAAAAGACAGCTATTTGGATCAAAGGTGTGCAACTTTACAACCACAGAAGTGCTGGCTCATTATGCAGCCGTCACTAACCCTCCTGATACCCAGGCAGGTAGTGCTGGTAATATAGCTACCTGGTTGTTGGCTGCCTACTGACTACTACCTGCTAGAATCAGTGAGAAGTTTTTATCAATGTTGTAAGGCATGTGCATGATTAGGAAGAAAGGAGAGTGAATGGTTCCAAGTAGAGGTTGATCTGGGGCAGGTTTTTCTTGATGTTGCCATGGTTGTTTTATTTGTTTAAGGTTAGGGTGGTGAGGAGGTAAATGCAACAGTCTTGGAGAGGGGTGAATATGCAGTCTGTTGGGGATGAAAGGGACTGGGAAGTGTCCTTTGTTTTTCACCAATGATACAACACTGTTGGCAGGTTCAAGTGAGAAACTATAGAAGTTGTAGACTGAGTTTGGAAGAGTGTGTGAAAGGAGAAAGTAGAGAGTGAATGTAAATAAAACCAAGGTTATTTGGCTCAGCCGGGTTGATGGATAATTTAGTGGGAATGTAAGTTTGAATGGAGAAAAATTGGAGGAAGTGAGATGTTTTAGATATCTGGGAGTGGACATAGTAGCAAATGGAACTATGCAAACGGAAGTGAGTCATAATGTGGAGGAGGGGACAAAGATTCTGGAAGCACTGAAGTATGCATGGAAAGAGAGAACGTTATCTTGGAGAGCAAAAATGGGTATGTTTGAAGGAATAGTAGTTCCAACAATATTATATGG
>JAYMFT010174445.1:0-12165 GCA_038088735.1 Panulirus argus
TATATACAAGGTTAAGAGGTGAAGCACCGCTCTCTCTCCCCATAACACACAACAGCAATCACACACACACAGGCACACACATATGCACGCGCACACACAAGCACTCTAAAAGGCAAATAGCAGCATGCTATAAAGGCACAAAGTCAAACATAGCAGATGGAAGATGTGTGGACATATACACAGGCAAATCGTGAGTTAGGAGCAGTGTTCAGATACAGATGTGGCACAGCAACGCCAGCACACTAGTCCGGGAGCCAGAAGAGGGCGTTCCTCGTTACTCAGTCATTTTTTTATTTTGTGTTTGACTTCTGTCGCTCCTCTGCGTCTGGAGTGTCTTCCCTACTGTCCAGACCATCATTGATCTTACTCTTCGGAAAGGCACATATTAAGATTCTTAACATTTTTACCAAAAAATAGTAAAAAACAATGAGTGGCACGGGACGCAAATGCGAAATTTCATTCTAGTATCTTTCGCCTTGGTGAAAAGGCCAGACGCGATGGTTCAAACGAAGCACACAATGTATGGAGACTGAGAGTGGAGTAGAAGAGAACCTGTTCTAAACCCTGTTTCCTCCTCCTCTTCCCCCTCCGTCCATAAACCCCATACGTCTCTGAGGTCGGGCCCTGAGGGATATCACATGAGTCTATCCAAAAGCCGAGGTCCCTCCCTGAAGACCCTCGCCGAGAGGACCCACAGACATGGCCCCGAAGAACTTAAGATAAGTGGGTCTTCTGAAGATCTTCAAAGATCTACGAGCACACCAGAGACCCCGGGTCTGTATCACTGAGGTCCCTCTTGGACCTGCTCACCAGCACCTGGCTGAGGAGCGAGAGGGTTCGTCCACCCTGGAAGCCGCCCTGTTCCAGGATGTGGAATATTTTCACGTTGATCATTCACGTTGCGTATCCTCTGCAGCTTTACTCACACATATTCTCATCCCCGCGCCTCGTGTGTCAAAATGAAATGTGGACACCCGAACTTAAAAACAAAAAGTGCTTCTTACTTTTCCATTTTACAGAATAAGTTGATTCGCTCTGCGAGACCAATTTCTCCAATCAAGTTAGCCCCATACACATAATGCTTCCGGTACACCCGATCCCTAATCATTCCTCTAACATCCTTATCTGAATTAGCCTACGGGCCACCTCTCCTCTATGTGCTTCTTCTTATTGCTATATAATTTCTTGACCAAGTTATCATCTGCCATCCTTCCTACAGGACCATATCAATCTAAAGAAGACTTACATCCATCATCCACTGTTCTAATGACTTCTTTACACTACATAATCCCCTCCCACAACTTCCTTCTTCACTGAAGCAGTCCTCCTAATTCCATCTATACTTCGCAAATAATCCATATCTACTGCTATCAATTTCTACCCGGCCTGACCTACGTATACACACGTGAATTTCACAGTCACAGTACTGCTTCATGTCTACTTGTAGCACGCACTACCCTTCAATTTTCCTAGTCGCCTGAGCCTTCAGCGCACCCCAGACACTTCTCCCTTGCACGATTCTACTTTCAGCTTCAGTTTTGCCACCACCACACTTAATGAAACTTCACCCCTGAATACCTAAGCTCATCTACAACTTTAAATTCCCTTCTGTTTAAGAATCTAACATCTTCCTCTTTCTCTCAATGATTCTCGGCATCTCCCTTCTCCACACATGATGGAACAGGCCCACCGTTCTATCCAACTCTCCCTCTGATCCAGCCACAGGGTCATCAGCAAACATCAAGAGCGACTTCCATTCCACACTCACCCACACTTCGCCCTTGTCTTGCACAGTGCCCTATGAAATATCCACCCCACACAGGCCTGGCGCGCTACCACATTTACTTCGTATCAGCACTCACTCGTATCACCACAAATGCGCTGCTTCCATCATGAGAGCTTTTAGCGGCATTCAGAATTCTTCCACCATGCACGCCATTAGTCGAAGCCTCTTAAAGTGCTTCCCGATACACTTATCATATGTTTTTTAATTTCTTTTTCGCTCGAAGTACCTCAGTAAACTGCACAGTATGCCACAACGCTCAAGATTTTGTTGCTTTAATCTAACAAATATTTTCAAACAAATAGTAAATGAAAAATGCCTAACATTTAATTGTACATCATTTTGAGTCTTTATCCAGGAACTTTCCGGCTTGGAAACGAAAACATCCTAATTCTAGAATATTTAAGGACATTCCAATCGCGACTAAATCTTCCTAAGTAGACGACAGCTGCATTATACCTGCGTTTCGCCGTCAGTCGGACTGAAAATGAAGTACCCAACTCCCGCCACCACTTATACTCAGAAGAGAGAGAGAGATAGAGAGAGAAAGAGAGAGGGGAGACAAGGTTACATTGACCTCTTGTTAATTTCAGTGTGCCAAGCTACGAGGGTTCAGTTTAATTGATTACCTGAAGCCTATGTACGGTGAATAATTCGCCCCCGATTCTTGGCCAATTAGTCATCAGCTTGGGGAAGGATGAAGAACAAGCTGGCAATTAATGTTCTGAGTGTATTTCTTTAAACTTCGTTTGGACACAAGCTTCCTTAAGACGTAAAGAGAAAGTGTATGATTATAAATTTTGGCTCCGTCTCGGGACAGTGCCCAAACAAATTAAAGAGAAAGGTTCCTGATTAAGTTCCGGATCCATTTCGATACAAGTCTCGTAATAGTAAATAACGGGGTTCTCGGTACCTTCAGGGTCCGTTTCGACACAGCCCCCGTAAAATTTAATTGAAGAATTCCTGAATATGTTTAAAATCCCTTCTGGAAGAGCCCCCATAAAATCTGGCCCGTAGAGACCCTTGAATATATCTTGGGTCCGTGTCAACAGGGCTTCGGTAAAACTCAATCGAAGAATTCCTGCGTTCGCTTCAGATCCGATTTGACGGTAAAAGCCTTCTCTTTCTCGGGTGACTCGGCCCTGTCGCCTATGACTAAGTGAGACACCACCCGTTCAAACCAACCATGTCTGCCCAAGAAGCTTTACTTCATGAGGTATGATACATCAAGGGGATCGAACGAGGATGTTAGTCTAGCGTCAACACACTCACACTTGGCCCGGACCATCAGGCAACTACAGGCAGCCATCATGGATGTAATACCCAAGCGGAAGCGTCAAGCGGGGGGCATCATGCAGAGGAAGCGAGGTTTTGGGCGGGTGACTTGCCTGCGTAACATAGTGAATGACAGCTTGTGGGTGGCCAGCCCCGAGGGGCGTTGACCTAAGGTAGAGCACAGTGAGTTGCATGACCGCCGCCAGAGAGAAGCAGAGCCGCCTGGCCATGGCACAACGCGCGGAGAGGGCCTGCAACACCACACCGTCACTACCACCATCTAACACCCTTCTAACGCTACAACTAACACCACACCACCACTCTAACATGACACAGTCAATGGTCTAACATCACCATCACCTTTTTGTTTAACAAAGGGGAAAAACGAATGGTTTGTCGCTAAGAGAACAACAACACCAACTGCAGCATCTTATCATATCTGGTAATGTCACAAGCGGGTTTGAACTCTATGGCATTTGTGACTGAATAATCTCTCTCTCTCTCTCTCTCTCTCTCTCTCTCTCTTTCTCTCTCTCTTTCTCTCTCAAAACAGCAATTTTTAAAAAGAAAAGAAAGGAAACAACATCATTCCCCTTAAGTTTGGTAATCGTGTGGTCGCATGTCCTGGACCACAGTGGGGGCCGCCCTTCTCAACACCATCCCCACAGCCGCCCCAGTTCGTCTTCTGCAGAAGAAATCTTCCGGTCACTCACTTGTCTGGGAGAAGACTCGTTCGATTCATACAATATGTCGTGTCACTCTCCTGGCGGCGCCAGTGGACCAATATCCATTCATAGGGAGGTGAGAGGGACCAGTCCCGTTGGGACTTGGCCCCGTCGTGGGAGGTGAAGGAGTCTCAGGGACTCCCGGTCTCCTCCTCACCGGAGGTAGGAGGACCCAGTCTGCCTGGAGGCTCACTAAACAACCACTTATTGATTCTGCAAGGCGGTGATCCCGGGGAGTGGCTTGTGGTGGTGGTATAGCCCAGCCCAGTCCCCCGGCACACCACTTGAGGTGGGAGAAGGGAGTCTTTACCACCTCATCACGCCGAGGAGGTTCCTTCAACTACATTACCACCTTAGTCGATCAGACTCCCTCCAACCACAATCCTATTACATCCAGAAGGGTCCAAGCTCCCCCTCCTCCCTCCAACACATCAAGAATGTACTGCAAACCAACCACATCAAGGAGGCTCAATGACCCACCATTTCATGTATGTGTTCACTCATGTTTACACATTAACATCGCTATCACTTGTACTCGTGTTCAGGGAACACCCTCAACTCCACCCAGGCACTCACTGTAGTAAGCATAAGAAGTCTCTCAGCGTTGGAAAGGGTGAGTGTGCACAGAACGTAAGAACAAAACAACGTAAGTGTTTCCTCTATCTTATCCGAGGGCTTCCTTTCTCAGAACAATCACCGTGAGTGCTTCCTTTGTGAGGGGATCTTTCAACAGCGCTTCCGTTATCAAAACGTATATCTAGAATGTTTGGTCTGTAAGCACATCACTGAGTATTTCTTTTTGGAAGAGCATCTCTTCTTTCCCTTTTATATTCCTCTCTATATTTCAATTAAGGTCCGGCCTTGATGTGGACATTTGTCCCTGACTGGAACCTCCAACGTGAATTTGTATTTATTTTGCGAGTATGTCTCCCGTGAGTATTTCAACCGTTAGATCATCCCTTGGGGAGTATCCCTGCCTGCTTCCTCTTAGAGTACATCCCTGTAAGTGCTTCCTCTGTTGGGTTATCCATATGCTAATCCTCGGTGAGTGTAAGCATCTCCTGCGCGTCTGGTGTCACAGCACCTACTGTGAGTCTATCCCCTTCAAGTGTTCCTAGACGAATGTATCATCTTCCTTATGTGCTTCTCCTGCGAGTGCTTCCTCTACGTAAGGGTATTTTACTCTGTAGCGATCACCTTCTGTGAGCCCCCTCAGTGAGCGCTTCTCCTGTGGGCGTTCCTTGTGGAAGATCACGTTAAGATCTCGAGTTACCCCTCTGTCCCCGTCTGCAAGTAGTGTTTTCCCTGCCAGAGAGCATCTTGTCAGCGTTATCTCCACAAGGGCATTTAATGTCAGAGAGAGAGAGAGAGAGAGAGAGAGAGAGAGAGAGAGAGAGAGAGAGAGAGACGTGTGCATGAGAGCAGCCGTAGCGGACATCGAGTCCTCCTCCTCTCCTTTCTTCCCCGAGCGATGGATGTTTACTGCCGCTGCCGCCAGGCGGGGCCCCTTTTGTCGTGCACGGTTCTCTGACACACGCCTTCATGGCTCGTTGCATATGATTCCTTTGGCACAACCTCCGCCATCTCTGGCGGGGACGCTCCGTCACGTGGTGAGGGAAGGTGACGCGTTCTGCTCCGTAACAACGCCAGATCCATCATTGTGTAGGACGTAGAACCTTCTTAACGCAGCTAGGGATTCATCATAACAAGGGATCCATTCGTGACGCGGGACCCTCAGAGACATGGCAACCCTATGTGACGCGAGACCTTCTGTGACGTGGGACCTCTATGTGACGCGGAAACCTCCGTGATGTGGAACCCTCCAAGAAACAGAACACTTTTCTGAGGGTGACAGATCATGTAACAGTCGCGGGAGCTTATCTGGCTAAGAATCCTCCTTATTCAGCCTTCACATGAAAGAGGAGTAGCGGAGTCACACAGAGACTGGCCCAACTACAGCCTTCGTCGTCCACTGCCTCAATCACCCCTTTTTCACGTCGAAGGATCCAGTTACGTACAACAGCTCTTATCAAGGCTAGGCAGGACCTGAGAGAAGCACCAAGAGGGGTTAAAGAAATAGAGAAGGATGGAAAAAGGAAGAGGGATCTGTGAGTATTTGAGGAGGAAGAAACCATTTAGTTTGAAAAGAGACAGGTCGCAGCTCTGAGGTACATGAGAAGGTAGAGAGTTCCAAGGCTTAGCAGTATAGGGAAAGAAAAACAGACATCGCAACATCGACAACTGAGTTTGCTTATAGCTCTAAAGTTATCATGCGATACACTGGCATGCCGAGTATTATTTCATCGAGCTACGGATGGGGGGCACACAGACAGCCAGAAGAGGGAAAGTGAACCAACACAGCGGCATGGGGCAAATAGGTCATGATCAGAGTTCAGACCGGGAGAGTTAATCAGTCGGATTACTTTAGGCTCGTATCATCAGAGCAAATGTTCGGAAAAGAAAAGTTCTCGGCATCTGAACATGATTCCCAATTTCTCAGAGGCAGATTTAGTTATCTGTGAAATTTGTGATTCCCAAGATATATCAGAAGTTACGGTGAGAGCAAGGAAGTTTACTGTGCTGCGCAGTGGAATCATAGAGCCATGAAAAGAAGACGTGAAAGTTGTGAAGGCTTTTAAAAAGAAAATCAGGAAGAAAATGGTAAGAGAGACGTTATGCTTACTACGTTACGTCTGCTACAGTAAAGACTCTGTCCGAATCAGAGTTTACGAAGGACGATGTGACGAGACAAGACGTAGATCAAACAAGGTCAGATGGAATAGACGTGGATGAAGTGGAGAGTCACCGTGTCGAGCAGAGGAAACAGCTGATAAAACGGAGGAAAAGAGGAGGAGACAAGAAGAGAACCCTGAGGGACACCGCTGTTGACAGGGGGAGAAGGCTGAGGTTGATCTGTCGGCCATTACAGAAGCAGATGGACCAGAGAGAGAGAGAGAGAGAGAGAGAGAGAGAGAGAGAGAGAGAGAACAAAGTGAGTTAAGAAAGCTTGAAGGGGAGGATGGAGATTAGGCCAAGGTGCCACACCCTGGAAAAAGATTTCGATGTATATATCAAGGGCAACGTAACTGGGTTGCCCAGCGTCCCGTAGAGGAGGTTGATGAGAGGTTAATGACGTGGGGGTCGATATCACCGGGAGATCCCGCCTTGTGGTAGCCGTGATGATGATCAGAGAGAAGGTTTTGAGGTTCAGGTCGCCTAAGGTAGTGAGACTTGGGGAGGGATTAGGAGACGAGGCATCTTTCAACGGAGAAGAACGATAGTTGAAGGGGTTAGTTAGGCCGGCTGCTCTTCTCTGGGTGTAGCAATACGTGTTGCCTGGAAGTGGGATGTGATCTGATTTGCACACACAGGAGCAGAACAGACGAGCAAGCACGGGTGACATCTTCAGAAGCACAGTCCCTCAATATATGGTGTGGGAGGCCATCTGGTCCACATGCCTTGGCTATAGCTACAGAAAGAGAGTAGCGTGGCTAGGGAGAGGAGAGGTAGTAGTTGCTTGTAGAGCATATAGGTGCATGGTGTAGGTATTGTGTTACGCGTGGGAGATATGTTGGAAATGTGTACTAGGTGCTATACTTATATAGCCTCAGCAGACTCGGGGTGTGTAGTGTAGTGATGTTTCTTGTTGGTTTTGGGATAGAAAAGAAACTTAACTATATCAGCTAAGCATTGGTCATTATGTACATACGTCGATGTATGGTTGGGGTTTCCTTACTGCTCTGAGGCTACGGTGGGACAAAGTGTGTTTCACGTTTGCATCGCTGGCCAGGTCTCGGATATTCCAGTAGTTTGTGTCTCCGTTGTCTCCTGGGGTCTGCTAGACTATCTGTGTTCCTTAATTACCTGCCAGTAGGTTTAACTTGTAGTTTCCCATGATGTTGCTCGGTACTGTCGATGTTGAGGTACTTCTTGTTTGTAACGAATCGTACAGCCGTATTTTGTATCCTCTGTAGCTTCAGCAAGAGTAATTTGTAGGCGAGGTGTGTGGGTACAGGACTTTAGGTTAGGATAGACTGGATCATGGTTATGACTGGGAGTAACTTTTGGCTCTCCGCAAGGTGGCGGGGTCTGTACAGACTGGTCACAACCGCTTTCGCTTGGGTGATTCTTTTGTTGATATGATGTACGCTGGTTAGTTTGTGCCCCAGGATTCTGCAGCTCTGCTGGTGCGCCGTCCTGTGTAGAAGGGTTTTATTCTTCCCAGAGCCGTCACGGTGAACTTGGTTACGTTCGTCTTTATTGTCTGTTGCTTAGCCGAATTTGTTTAGTCTCGCAGCCCCTGACTGTGCCCGTAGCCCATGACTGTGGCTCGTAGCCCCTTACTGTGGCTCGCATCTTAGCTCCTGACTATGGTAATTGTGTGTGTGGTGGGAGAAAGTTGCTTGACACTACTCCTTGTATGGCGTCGTCTGCGTAGCTGGTCATTCTCATGGTCCCAGTTGGGTGGCGGGGATGTCAGCCGTGTAAGTAATGAACAGTGATGGTGACAGGACGTTGCCCTGTTGGGCCCCACTTGCAAGAGGAGCTGTTGGCGACGTCGCAGAGTTGATGATGATTTCTACGACACACTGGACAAAGGAGGTCGTACAGTAATCCTTTTATGGTATCTGGCATACCAGGCTGGAGTAGTTTGTATTTTAGACCGTTAGTCCACACTTTGCCAAAGGTTTTGCTTATGTCTCTTTGTATAACTGTGCAGTTTATTCCTGGTACTTTGGAAACAGCATTTATTTCTTGTCGCAGTCGCAATTTCAGAGGTGGTGTTTTTGCTCCTTAGAAGCCTTATTGATCTAGGTTATAGAGGTTGCTTCTTTAACCTATGCTTTATTCATTCTTTCAAAGAGCTTGCCCTGAATTTCTACGAGGGAGATGGGACGCTTGGTCTTCCGATGTGTGTCTAGCATTCCTGTGGTTTTAGTATCGCTGTTACTCTAGCCTCTGTGAACCTTTGAGAAAAGTGACCGGTGTTTAGCATACCACTGTTGGTATTAAAGAGGCACTGGTGGTCCTTTGGAGGTGACATGCCGATTTCTTTATCAATTTTACTTTTTTCTGAGGCAGCGTTCTTGGTCTTCTGTATGGCGTAGTTCCTAGCTTCGTCACGTTAATTCTCGGTGAGAGACACTTATTAGGGGAGGAAGGTCGAGTTGAGTCGATGGTTTAATGTGGCATGATGGCTCTTTCCTTGTTCTGAGGTAGTCAGCCAGTCGATTATCTTTTTTTTCCTGACCTCGACTACAGTTTTAAGTCTCTTTAGGCATAATTTTGAACACAGATTCCTAGGCGTTCATGAATAAGGTCCTCATCAATCTTGTTATTCTTTATCATCAAGTATTTGAAAGAGGTGGTAAGACGTGGAAGGGAATTTGTAAGGGCTGCTTCTGCACGTAGGTGACAGAATACTTTAATAACTCCTGGTGGAATTACGGAAGAGAACCGAATATAATCCATTTGTCAGTAGGAGATGACACGGGGAGGAAGAACGGTAAGCTTGAGACGCTTTTGGCTACGGGTCAGAGAGACCTGTCAGTGGAGAGAGAGAGATGTTATTACATTACCCTGGGTACAGGGACGCTCTGCCTCACAAATTACATGTTTGCAATGATATCGGGCCAAGAGGCATGTGAATGTAGGCCGAAAAAAGGAGAGTTTTCTTTTCTAGGTGCGATGTGTCAAGGCCTCGGAACGGGAACTGTTGAAGACGAGATAGTCTTAAATCAAGAGGAAGATATATCACTTACTTCCGCGACAGTAACCTCTCCCATACGAACAGCCGAGATAGAAGCATCGTCCGGGGAGAGGCAGTAATCTTCCTTTGCGAGAATGGAAAAAGAACTTCCGTAAGTTCGTCCAGTCAGCGGTAGTGAAGTGACAAATTGGTGTTTAGAGGAGAGAGCCAGAGGATGAGGTGCGGTGAATAACGGGACGTTTTCAGGAGTGTCGTCAGACGAACCAAACGGCTATTACGACGTGATTCCTCGAGAATACAGTTCAGTTATCGAGTAAGTAACACTGATCTGCGATGCCTGGATTCACTACCCTCCACACTCAGACTCTGGCCGGCAACATGTAGTGGGTTCCGTGTGTGAGGTTCCGTATGAGCGTAGCGTTGTGAGGAGGGTCACGTTTCCCAAGCCACATAAGGTACCTGTTCAACTTGGGATCATCTTCCCCAAGATTGGTCTTCCTGGCTCTCCTACACCCTGGCCAGCACTCACCCCAGCTGAGTTCCGTACTTCTCAGGAATGCATGTAAGGCTTCCCGTTCACTGGATCTGGTAAGGCGTGTAGTCTTCCCTGTAGAGCTGCTTATGCTGGTTGCCACAAAGGAAATGGAACGCGAAGATCCGAGCGTTTTCGTGATAATTCGCATCTTAATCATATTCCCGAATAACGTGTTCTTTTGTTATCTATCTGCTGAACTGCTTGTGTGCGCGTGACATCAGTGCTGCGGGATTAGTTCACTTCCTCATCTCGGTCTGACAACAAGTTGCACTGCTGTTCCTTTGGGGAGACAGGCTGTTTGAGGCAGGATCCTGCAGTCTGTCCATAACCTTCCTTACAACTGCATGTAACAACTTTTAAACGTTCCATTACCCGTATGCTCATACTGTCTTCTGTTGTATTCATGGCACCTTTTGACCTTATTGGTGACATTCTAGTCTTTTTATTTAGCATGCCAGTAGGGAATGGCTTATCTTGCCATACAGAGGGAAAATTACATATCCAGGATTCCATATAAATCCCCATCTGTGTTCCAGGAAATGAAGTACGAGTCAATCTTTTCCAGGGGCACTCCAGATCCTGTCATCCGAGTGAGTTCAACACTCCCGGAAGCTCAGTTCACAGTTCAGACTGTTGATGACCCGTGCAAGTTTTCCAGCTCAGTCATTTAACCTTCCGTGGCAGACAGACATACACCTTGGCTCCAGTCTGCTGTCTGCAGCGTCATCATTGCTTCTCACCGCTGTGCAGCGAAGGGCTTCCCAGTACTGCTGTAACGTACAGTTGAAACGTGTCTACGAGAGCGGGCTGCAAAATACAGACGGTAAAAGAAGAAAGAGAACTGCTGTAGGTGACCATCCACAACCTCCGCCACCTGTAGTCTCAGTCATCTAGGACCTTAATCATCCACTGCTTCAGTCATCCACATCTACAGAGTTCGTCAGCTTCCGTCATGCAGACAGAGGTAGATAGATAAATAGACAGACAGACAGAGAGTCACCACTTTAAAACAGGGTAGATGACGCGTCAAAAATTATTAACAATTCAGTGTTTTCTTTCTCTTTTTCCTTTTTTCTGTGATCCATGAGGTCCCAGAGGGTTGGGCGAGGGAGTGCTGCTACAGGGGTCTGCCGGAACTGGAAGCCATGCCTAGAGTGTGGTTAGCAGTGCGCGCTGGAAGACCCGACGCAAACCAGCTGTACTGTTATTAACGAAGAGATCCCAAGAGAGACGCACTTAAGATGCAGAGGCCGGCGAACCAAGCGAGTGCACGAAGCGAGGAATGGAAGGGACGTATATGTATGTCAGAGGTGCCTCAGGATTTCGAGAGAGAGAGAGAGAGAAGGGGGGGGGGGATGGGGGCGCAACACACACACCTACCAGGTGAGCTCTCGTCACCTAGGAGTCGAATGAGTTTTTATAGAGCCATAGGGCGCCTGGCACCTGGTGCGGGTGGCGTGAGGCGCTGGGTGGGCGGGTGAGAATATTAGGACGCAGAGGGGGAGGAGTGGCTCGTGGCCTCATCACTGCCGCTGGGGTGTTGCTTGGTCTCTCCTGGTATTCCCCGGCCACAACCACGCACCGCTAATCACACGGGAGGGTCGAAGATTATCGACGATTATCTTTTTTTATTTTTTTTTGCAATGTCTGAACTGCTGGTGTTGGGTCACCGCTTTCGCTTCGTGTGTGTGTGTGTACGACTACACCACCTCACACCTGCAACAAGACCACGTCCTGAGTTAAAGGGACACAAACGCATCCTGGGCACTAGGGAACTGGTGACCTTATCGTCCACTCCGACCCTACTTACACACAGGCTCTGTACTCGGCGTAGACAGACAGACAGACAGACAGACAGACAGACAGACAGACAAGCAGACAGACAGGTACAGAGAGAGACAGAGAGAGACACAGAGCTGCCAACCGACCGAGATAAAAGTATCCCCAACATCCTCTCCGAACCTCGGCGCAGTCGGCCGAACAGAAGACACTATCCGAACCTCGGCGGACAATTTCTTTTATCTTTGTCTCAACTTCGCATGCTTGCAAATTTCCAAGATTTATCAAGATATTTTATTCTTTTTTGCATTTCTGTTGGCATATAAAAGAAAAAATTAAACTAGACTAAATATATATA
>JAYMFT010174456.1:0-12165 GCA_038088735.1 Panulirus argus
AGTGTTTATATATATATATATATATATATATATATATATATATATATATATATATATATATACATCTTTTGTCTTCTCTTAAATGTGCATTACGATTTCTTCATTGGGTGTGTATCGTCGGATGGAGGTGGAGTGTTGCCGCTCCTACTACAGCTGTTGTTGGTGGTGGTGACCTCTTGTGGTGGAGATGGTGGTGGCCGTGTCATTGCCTTGGGTGGTCATCCCACCATCCGAGAACAGATGGACTGAGGAAGCCCAGGTAGTAACTGAGCTTGTTTGAACAGGTGGATGAGGGAGGAGCCTCCTGCTTTACTGTCTTGTTCTCCATCTTTGGTGGTGGGTGGGGAGGAGCCTTCTGCTTTACTGTCCTGGTCTCCATCTATGATGGTAGGTGGGGAGGAGCCTCTTGCTTCACTGCTTTTTCTCCATCTTTGGTGATGGGTGGGGAGGAGCCTTCTGCTTTACTTTATTGTCTTCATATATACAGAGTAGGAATGTAGGATAACTTTGTTATCCTCCAGCAGACAAACTCGTCATAGACCAGTCGGGTCTCCCGTTATCTGGCTTTTCCACGTAAAAACTTCAGTCCTCCGGCAGATAACCTCGTCAGAGACCACCAGTAGGTCTTCTGTTATCAGGCAGTCCCTTATACTTCAATCCACACCAGTCCGGTGTTCAAGGACTTGTTTTTGAGAGTGGAGAATTCCCGGGAACATGCTTCCCGTAGCGGCTCTTCATGAACCAGTGGTACAGATTCATCATGTGTGTGTGTGTGATTAGTATTAGTGCGTTTAAGGCGCGAGAGTTGCACACTCGCGTTGCCCCGTCTCTGAACTTTGTATATGTGTATTGTGTGTGTGTGTGTGTGGCATTGTGTGTGTATGTGTGTATATATGGTGGGGATACTGATAGTGAGAATCCAGAAATGGCTTCAGAATGCTTCTGTCAGGGCATCCTTTCGGTTTCTGCCTAAGATTTGACAGTTTGAGCTTGAAGATGAGTCTGGATCTGTTCAGCAGGAATGTACGACCCTTGAGCAAGACTCTACGACCCTTGAGCACGTCGGTACGACCCTTGGGGACGACGGTACGACCCTTGGATACGATCGCCTGGCGCTGTGATGATGATATTATAACTGCAATAATAGAAATAATGATCATGATAATGATTATGATAAAAGCAGACCCCCACCATGTTGCGTGGGTCAGAGAGACGTCGACTAAAACAGAGAGACTCAAGGCTCGATCCTAGGCGCCGGATGGCAATTATATCCTTGACGGTAATATACGTCTTTAGCACCGACACTCGCTCGTCATTTTTGTATCCTGGGAGACGTGAGTTAGTTATCACGAAAGCGCTCGGATGGATCCTTCGTGTTTCGTTCTCCTTGAGGCTACTAGCGGCAATATTCCCTAATCCCGTGTTCTTCCGTGATTCCTCTGAATCCTTTACGAATCTTCCGTGTTTCGTTCTCCTTGTGGCTACCAGCATATTCCCGAATCTCGTGTTCTTCCGCGATTCATCCGAATCCTTTTACGGGAAGTTCAGAATTGCGACCGGACTGTCGAGATCTCTCCCGTTCCTCTGGCCCACTAGCGTAGTTCAGAATGGCAAAACCACATAAAATATGAATTGGAAAATTGGAAGACATTAACACGGAGAGGACAGTTGCCAGTTAGGCTGCCTGGGTGCGCTGAGAAGCGACTACTGGAAGGTCCACAACCGCATTTTCTATTAAGCGGGTTTTTGCTTTATTTTTCTGACGACCAAAACAATAATGGGTGAGAAATATTTCTGCCAGATGCAGTGAGTGAAAATTCAACTATTGGTCTTCCTCAGGGAGGGAGATCGACTGTGGTAAATGTCTCAAAACTGTATAGATTTTGTGGTAACAAAGAAGAGCAGGAAAAAAAAAATTCAGTAATGTGGGTTAAAATTTTCGCTGTTGAGTTAAAATTTTCACCATTGTGAGTTAAAGTTTTCACCATTGTGAGTCAAAATTTTCACCATCATGAGTTAAAATTTTCACCATTGTGAGTCAGAAATTTCACCATTTTGAGTTACGAGATCCCTTAGAACCTTACTAACCTTCTGTTGTTGTGAGACTTATGACATTTTGCATACATTATACCCCAATAGCACTTATATAAACGGCCATGGTTGTCATTCTCAGTTGTTCAGTGTGTCATCCAAGGCGAAATTATCTTTTTTTTCTTAAAGAATTGCTTCTGATGGGGTCTCAAGGCCCTTTGGTATATATCTTGATACGTCTTGTTGTTACGCGTCTCTCGCCCGGGTTTAAGACGGGGGGTTTGGCTGACTAAGCCTGTGTACATTAAGTCTGTCTGCCACTGCGTGTGACCACGTCGTGTGTATAAGCGACCATTAGCGTAAAGTTACGTAAAGTGCCAGACACTTCAAACACAAACCCCACTGGCTGACCTTGAATCACCACCACCCCCGTCTCTGCGATGCTTTGAGATGGAAATGGGAGGTCAGATCTGAACGAGGTGAATTATTAAAAACTGCAGCACAGGATCACGTTTCTGTATTCCTCAGTGTGTCTCACACGCTTATGCAGAAGGTTCCGTTAAACGGCAAGCTGTATGACTCGGACGGTCAGCAGGCGCGTCGATAGGAGGAAGACTATAGACAGTTGTGGTTTGATTTTACACTCACGCGTCGGGGTTTGGTTGGGTAAAGGCTTCAGGATCATGACAGGACCGACCTCAGGCATTATGAGGCTGGCTGAGTCGAAGCCAAGAACTAGCTTGAAATGTGTTGGATAGGAGTATCACCAAGGGTCAAAGTTGAATTATCTTTTCGCTTTCCATAAGGTTGGAGAGTCTAATGTACCAGGTCGAATTAAGGGTATATCTTAGCTAGAGTTCACCAAATGTCCATCAGTTCCCTAATGGTATGGTACCCCTTGTACAGTTCCTGTGGGATGGTACTCCTTGCACGTCTCCTGTGGGATGGTAGCTCATGCACAGCTCCTTTGGGTTATACCCCTTGCACGCCTCCTGTGGGATGGTACCCCTTGCACTGTTCCCTAATGGTATGGTACTCCTTGCACAGCTCCTGTGGAATGGTACCCCTTGCACAGCTTCTGTGGGATAGTACCCCTTGCACAGCTCCTGTGAGATGTTACCCCTTGTACAGCTCCTGTGGGGTGTTCAGGTTCACCATTTGGTCACCAGTCTCCCCTTCTCGTCTCTGGTCCGGTGCCTCTTCAACAGCTGCTGTGGGTTGCTGCAGCCCAGCAGGTGTTCGTCAGTCTCGTTTCACGTGTAAATGTTCTCAACACCTGCCTCTGGCGCTCGTCCCTGAGGCTGAAGCAGACTCGTTTCACACTCGCACGCAAATCGGTTCGACAGTTTAAGTTTCAGTTCCATGAGACTTATTTTGGAGAGGAGAATCCTAGTTGGTTTTAACTAGAATTAACTGAACAACGTTAGATTCCCTCTCGATGACTGTTAGATTACTGTCTGAGACGAGGGAAGTCTTTAGAAAAGTTGGTATCAACTGGGTAGTTAGTTGCCAAATGGCCCTTTCGATAGATACCTTGTTATCTATCATCAACATCAGCTTCGGTCGTGCCGTCGTGCTCAAGGGTCGTATCGTTACGCTCACGGGTCGTACCGTCGTGATCAAGGATCTCAGGAACACCCAGAGCAATGATGATGATGATGATGATGTGATGATGACTCTAATAATGATGATAGATTATGATAATGAAGGCTAGCCTTCACGCCTATAGATTCCCTCCCTCCAGCAGGTTGGCGCCTCCATCAGCGCGTCATCCTCGGGCCGAGGAAGAAGTAATGCCGTCTTAAACGCAATCTCTTGTCACCCTCCTCCCTACATAGATACCCGTGGACGGAGATCCGCCTGACGAAGACGCAAGACTCTACCTCCCGCGCCAGTTCGGTAACCATCTCGCGAAAAGTGTCTTTAACATTTCCTTCCTCGATAAATGTGTCATCATTTCCTTCCCAAAGGAATATAATCGATGAATCTTCTCTCATCTTTTCTCTTCCTTTGCTTGTGTTTTTGTGATTGTATGCAAAATGAAAACTCTCGTCGGTTTTCAAGATAAATGGAAATTTAAGTGTTTGAAGAATGATTTTATCTGATTGCCTTTGTTGTAAGGGATTTTTTTAAGTAGCACGACATCTTGTGGCCCATTTTAAGAATTTAATGGAGTAAATCCCTTCGATATCACACTTGACTGTCAGAGTGAACACCTTTTTATATAGACAGATTAACACCCAAACACATTTCGTAAAGATCAAACGCAGAGATAAAGAACACAAGAACTTCTACTTATCTTCGAGTGCCTTGGAAGTGGCTGGCCAACAGCCGCCTTCGCTTCCCCGCCGAACAAGGAGTAAACCAGGTACCGTCTCGTCTTGGACTCAGGATGACACACACGGTGACACTGTCGATGCCATTTCGCCAGTTACCGACGGCGGAAAAATACGACCTCGAGGAGCAAGTTTGGATTAGGTTCCAGTGAAAACTCGTGGCAGAAACAAATGGGACTGTTGTCCGTTCCCCCTCACTTGGTACTACTGGGGACTGAAGGAATGAAATCACCGTCAGACAGAGACACCGACCTGTTCCACCTGGTCTGCGATGGGTGTTCGACGATGGACTATTAAGCCCCTCGAGCACGACGGTACGACCCTTAAGTACGAAGGTGGAACATGATGGTCTGTGTAGGTGGAGGCAAGATAGTAAAGCAGAAGGCTCATCGCTCACCCACCACTATAGATGGAGACAGGATAGTAAAGCAAAATATGATACAAACAATTCAGACATTCATATTTAGGCATTTTTTTATGATAGTCATCTGAGTTCCTTTATCTCTTCTCGCTTGTGTATTTTAAGGTGTCTAAATCTAATTTAGCATCGTCTGTATGTAAAGGATTTTTGATTGTTAATTGTTGAAGTACATTACTCTTTCAACCATAATCGAATACTATTTTTTACCATTTTAACAACAGTGCTAAAATCTCTTTCAGTCTCCTAGCGGCGTCTCTGCCGTGTATACCAACTGAATGTTATATTTCTCTCTCTAGTATCTCCCTGATGATGTGCTTATTACAAGACAGCGCACTTGGGAAGTTTTCGTGTTTCATTTCCCCTTGGATCAGAAAGTATACACACACACACACACACACACACACACACACACACACCCCAACTTGCGCCAGTTACCAATTTATTCAGTATTCATGGAGAGTAGAACGAATGGAGAGGTTCGACAAACCCGGTTCGAAGCTCAAACACGAACCCTCTGGTTCACAGTGAGCCGGCAACGTTGGCTCATTTACATACAAGTCGTAAACGCTGATGTCATCAGAGAAATTATAGAGTTTCTTCGTAACTATAAAGAAAAGAAAAAGTCAGAACGGCTTATCAGCGTCCTTTAATATCTACGCCACTCCCGTTATCGTCGTAATTATTTATCATGATTTTATAATCTCATTTACCTCCTCCTAAGTCCGGAACACCAACGCTCGAGTAAACTCCGTGCGTGAACCACGAACCACGAAGCCTTTGGGTCATGCAATTATCTGACCACTACTTGCCCCATACCATTCGTGCCCTCGATGGCACACCGAACCTCCTCTATTCGTGTCCTCATTACCATTAACTTGCCATTGCCTCTCTTCTCTAAATACGCACCCATTAGCTACCCACACACCCACCCACACACCATTATCCTCCACTGCTCTACTTCAATTCCGGCCGCCGCTTGCGGGCACCCCGTGTGGGTTGCCTGCTGCAGCAGCTGAGGAAGACCACCACACGACCCCCTTTTCACCGCGACGGGAAAGACCGAGGGTCTTCTTCTCCCCCCCTTCCCCCCCCTCCCCACTCCCTTTCCCCAGGTCGCCCTGTCCTGCCTCTCCGCGAGACGCCTCGATCTCGCAAATAAAAGCTCTTGGTTCCTCCCTCCCGAGAGTGGTGGTAGCGGCGGCGGCGTCAACCGGCCCAGTCCTTCCTGACTCCTTACCTCAAAGCTATACCCTTGACCCCAATTAGAGGTGACCTCCTACCCCTCGGGGCGAGTCCCCTGGGCCGTGGAGTGACGCAGGAGCAGCAGCAGGAGGAGGCGTGAAGGAGGAGGAGGAGGAGGAGGAAGAGGAGGAGGAAGATGCAGGCTGGGCAGGGCTTGGTTGCACGGGACCGCTCTGCTGCCTGGCCCGGCCGCAGGACTCCCGTGGCAACAGGACTCTCTAGGACAATGATGGTGCACAGCCCCCCTCTCTCCTCCTCCTCCTCCTCCTCCTCCTCCGCCTCCTTCGCTCCTCCCCGACGCCGTAGTCCCCCCCCCCCGATTCCTACGCCCGCAGAACCTGCTCCCTGGTGCTGGCCTGCTCCTATTTTTGCCTCCTAGATGCCTGGCACGCACCTGCATCCCCCTTGATCCGGGGAGGGTTGAAATCCCCTTTGAACAGCTTCCATCCACGTTAGATCGAGTTGCTTTGTCACAGGTCATTGTCCTCCGTTGGAAGGCAGGTATCATCTTGAAAGGACAGTCTTGCCTCTGGACATGATCCTCCTCTCTGGACGGAATTCTCTCGTGACTTATAAAGTCTCTCTTTGTGAACAGAATTGTCCAATTAGGACGAATTTCACGTGTTTGTGCGGAATTCTTATTTGTAGACAAATTCTCCATCACCAGATGTAATTAATCTCCTTCAAAGAAAATCTTTTTCTTATCGCCGCATTCTTCTTTCGTGTGGTAATTATCCCCCTCCTTTAGTCAGAGGGTAATCATCATGTTCCTAAAGTCAGAAGGTAGTCATCCTGTTCCTTGAGTCATAAGGTAATCATCCTGTTCCTAAAGTCAAAAGGTAATCGTCATGTTTCTAAAGTCAAAAGGTAATCGTTTTGTTCCTTAAATCAGAAGATAGTCATTCTGTTCCTTAAGTCGGATGGTATTCATCTTGTTCCTTAAGTCAGTTGGTAATAATCTTGTTCTTAAAATATTCGATTACTCAGATTTTATCTTGAAAAAAAAAATAACCCACAGAGACTGTATCTACATGCCTCATAACCTGAGATACTACAACACTTTATACTTAAATTCCCCTCCCCGAGAATCTCTACCTTCGTGTTCACTTACAACTTGTAAGTAGCTTTTCAGCCAACTTATATCACCATAACTTACCGTCTATAAGTACAGGTCACTGAAAAGGAATAAATCCCACTGTAACAGACAGACATTACGTGCTACTGATCAAGGGTTCTTGGATGATGTAGTTAGCCACAGCTCTGGCGAGTCTTACAGCTGGAGGTGAAATACGTAATTGTCTTACGAACCAAATCTGAGAGGTAATGTTACGCCTCTTTACGTAGAGTATTGAGCGAATGTAAAACAGGTCTTACCGATGACGAAGGATCAGTCGTAATTACTGGCTATGAAAATGGGAGAAATGTTACTGCTCTTAGATATAACATATACCTCACTGTTTATAGCTATACAGCCCTATACACCTCACTGATTATAGCTATAAAACTATTCATTTCCAGCCATGGCTACTGGATATGTCTCGGTAGTCTTACGAGCTCCAGTTAAGAAATAAAAAGTTTCAGTCTTAACCAGACTGTGGTCAGGGGATGTGCACTTGCCAGTCTAGCCATGGAACAGTTCTGCCAGTCATAGACGTAGGAGACGCCGTCCAGTGACCACAGAAGGCAGAAAAGTACTCCCGAATGCCATGGATACAAAGAAATACGAAAGAAATTCGAACAGCAGCGACAGACCCAATTGGAGTCTCTTCGAGGCTTTCTGTGATAGTGGAAGAAGATATCAGAAACTCACGGAGTAGTGTGGTAAAAGTTAGAAGGCTTACAGATGATAGCTAATGGACGATGGATAAGAACATATGACTGTTGGGAGATGGGGTTGTCATCTAGAGAGAGAGAGAGAGAAGAGAGAGAGAGAGAGAGAGAGAGAGAGATAATGGGAGCGCATCTTAAATACCACAGTCCCGCTAATGAGTTCGTTCTTAAGACTCGACGTCAGAACGATGTTGTCCTCTCTCTCTCAGCAAGAGGCATCCCCCAAGACTGCTGCATTCGCTGGATGACTGCGTCCTTATTCATACTCGCACCCTTCACAATTAACGCGATAATTATTTCGTCTCCCCGGCTATAGCCTTCGCATTCTTCTCTCTCGTTAGTCAGTTATGTCCATCGTCCCTCTTAGGACAGTGAGCTTGAGTAAAGAAGCACATTATCATAGCAACAGCACAGACACAAAGACCCTGCTGTAAGCGAGCATACAGGAAGGGGTGTTTGGCTTTCACACGTCCTTGGCGTTATCAATATCTGTCTGTAGACGGTAGACTTGCAGACCGTTCAAAGTATTAAGCGTCTCTTGTTTTACCTACGACACAAAAAAAAAAAAAAAAGCGTGTGGAAGCGAGAGAGAGAGAGAGAGAGAGAGAGAGAGAGAGAGATCAACATGCGATATAGAGCGACTGGGATAGTTCGCATGTTTCTATTATGTTCCTCTGAAATGGCCGAGGGGGGAGCCAGCGGAACGCTTGTGTTCGAGTAGCTGCGGAATGCAACGAGCGAATGTCTTCAAAGCAGCGACCATGAAAGTTGCCGCGGAGTGAGGCCGACGGAGGAAGGGCGCTGAGGAAGGGTCAGGAGAGAGACACAGAGAGAGGGCTCTCGGGGGCCTGGCAAGGGCGGAGGTGGCAATGCTTTGTGGTGTTCTCTACGAAGGAGAGATGGTGAGGGCCGGAATGCAACACACACACACACACACACACACACACTCGCGCGCGAAAATCAATAAGAATTTAGAGATAAATAGATAAAAAAAGTACTACAGATAAAAAGAAATAGCCAAGATTTTAATATACTCGTGATGACTTAGCTTGAATCTCATTCCCAAAAGGTGTCACGTTAAGGCAGGCAGTCCAAAATGTACTGACGTGGGAGGACTGGGCAGTACGAGTCACTACTGAAGTGGTTAAAGACGGTGGTGGATGAATTCTTAACGGTGCCTTCAAGGATAGGGTATGGATGGTTCAGGATGTGGTGGGGGTGTGGCTCTATGTATGGGTGAGGTTAGGTGGGAGCATGATACGGAGGAGCAGGAGGGAGGCAGTTTTATTTTACCTTGGATCAAACGGAAGACAGAATCAACAAGAGAAAATACAGAAACGGTCCACGCAACGACAGATGATCAGGCGATGGAGGGAAGGTTCTTAGTTAGTGTGGATGGAGTTGATAGTGTCTTTAGAGGTTAGTATTCACGAGCAGAATTCACTATTTACCTTTAGTTCAACAGATGTTCAAATCACATACCATAAAGAGACATATACATGGTGCCCATGAGTATGGGGTACCTGTGTGCATGTGTGTGCACCAGTTCATAGCATACAAATTTGAACATTTATTGAACTAAAGATGAATGGTAACCTCTCCCCATGGGTCTCGGACTTTTGACACACCTTGTATATACACTGTTGAGGAAGGGCAGGATGATTACTTTACTGTTTGCAAACAGAGGCTGTAGGAGACGAGCTGCCTTATGGCAATGGAGGGAGTGATGAAGATAAAAGAGGAGAATCATCTTGGGTTTAGGTATAAGGGGATGATCACCTGTAGGTCGAGATGGAAAAAGACGAGACAGATCACAGATATGAACAAAGGCTTTGCTTCAACACGCAAGGGTTAGGGGTGTGGTATATCAAGACACGAATGGCTGAAAGTAAAGAGAAAAGACCAGAAAAGTAAAAAGGGTTTTAAGGTTTATGTGTCAGAGGATAAGATAAATGAATGAAGTGAACATCGAGCATTGATTTTGATGCGGTGTTATGTATTGCAAAAAGGAAAGGTTAGGAGAGAGTAGTGAAGTGTAGAACATGAGAAACACGGATGACAGAAGGCTCTTATAGGCAGTGAGCGTGTGCAGGATGAAGGCAGTGGGTGTGTGAAAGATGTGGAATGAGTACCCAGAAATTTTGGGGAAAATTAGAGATAGAAGACTATAATGTAAAATATATACTTATGGGAGGCTAAGCTTTGGGTATTATAGAAGATATAAAAGGGCAAACTTTGGCAAGATCCCTACAAAGAAAGCGAGTAACTAATAAGACAATAAGAGTTGAAGCTTATGGGTTTTCGAATAAGATTCCTGAAAAGTATTCAGGTGTCAGAGGTAAGAATGGAAGGAGTCAATGTACCCTCTTTTCTAAAGCAAAACCATTGATAATGAACACAAGAACTGTATCAGCTTTACATGAGGAGAGGCAAGTGAGGGAGCGAAAGTTTTGAGACGATGAAAGGGTTTGCAACAACTGATGGAGTGAGAAATGTGAGTTTGACAGTGGGTATAAGGGATGAGTGATCTCATGAGTAATATGAGTATGATCGTGGGGAAAGTTTACAAAGACATCAGAGCAACTGTGGCACGTCTGGACTCGAGGTAGGGTGAGGAAAGGGAGCGGTTGACGGGACTAGGTTTGTGGAATGTGCCGGAAAGGTATTGGAGTGACGAGAGGGTTGGGTGAAGCCAGAGGCAAAGAAAGGGGAGTTTCAATTTCGACAGAGAGGACACACAGCCCGTGTGAGGATGGCATGAGAAATAGCCTTTGGGAAGACCTGATGTACGATGAGAGAGGAGGAAGGGATGTTATCCCCTGTAGGGTTTTAAACGTCGTTAAAGACGGAGCTGTGGCTAAGTGAGGAGCCCACATAACAGAAGACCCAATGGTCCGTGAAGAGGTTTTCTGCAGTACGAGAGTAATATGGGAGTACTTGGGAAAGCCAGATAACAGAAGACGTGATGGTCCCTGACGAGGTTGTCTACTTTTATCTACTTTCTAATTATCCTTTTTTTATCTAATTATTGAATCCATGTGAAGAGAGCAATATTTTGATTATTTTTTTCTGCATTAATCTCTACATATGTCATTCTTAAGAGTACTATTGTATCATCGTGATATTTTAGACATGACAGTAAAATATTCTCAATCTTCCACAGCATTTTTTGCTGTTATCAGATTCGTCAGGTCTTTGCTGGGCAAGGGCCACTGTGTTTTCAAGGCTTGTTCTCTGCTGGGCACCATCAGACTAACACAATCTTGAAAACACTGGATATGATGTATGTACAGAGAGGATACCAAAATCCTGGAGACATGTGTAAACTCCATGAGGGCGAGAGGAGACCGAGGCCTGTGCGTGGAGTTCATGGGATTCAGATGTCAGGTCAGCCATATGGAACCATCCTTACGATGCTCTTTGATGGCTGGAAGGGCCAAATAATCTCAGGCTTCTGGACTTGACCCGTTTGCTGGTTTTGTTGAGTAATGGACAAAGTTCTCTGAGAAAAACTGCTTCTGGTATTTTCTAATCTGTCGTGACTCCTACAAATGTTTGAGAATTTTCGTGTTGCCCAGCAACAGCCGTCGTATGAGAGGAGTGATCTGAATCCTTTCCATGTGGCGTTTTATGCACAGTCCTGCGCAGAGGTGCAGTCTGAGTCTACGACCCAGAGATGTAGCAGTCATTCTAGAACGAAGTTCACAGCCTTCCTGAGGACGATAAAATTTGTAAAGTATATTGGTGGCCTTCGAAGGAATCCTTTGTGTTGAGTCACTCTCAGTTACTCCACGAAGCGCGCTTCACCAGTATGGATTTTTTAACCTTTCAGTATCATACATTTACTCGGGCAATGTGTATTGCAGTGTTATAAAAGGATGCCACTGCCATACGGCCCTTTCAGTATCACCTCTTCATGTGCCACTGTGTCTGGGGCTTTCTGAGGGTCCAAGTACCACATTCCTACTCACGACATGATTTCTGTAAAAGGAAAAAATCTCTGTCTGATGTGTAAATCGTTCTATTCCTGTAGGAGCTTTGTTGATATTCCAGCATCGTGTTACTGATCAAGTTACACAGTATTGTTTCCTGAACGTAATTTCTATTATTTGTCCCCGTGCAATATAACACTAATTGGATAGTTGGGACAATGGCAATTTACTGGGATGTTTTACGCAATTTTTATGAGAGACCTGGTGTTACCAGGACCTTTCTAAAGGCTCCTGCATCCCCAGGCTGCGTTACTTCCAGTAGCAGGGAAATGTAGATTCCTTTGGAGTAAGAAGTTCTTTGTCGGGACTGTAC
>JAYMFT010174467.1:0-12164 GCA_038088735.1 Panulirus argus
GCCTTCCAGTACAATAACACTATTAGTAAGACCTTAATAAGAAACAGACCAAATCATTCAACAATTGGGAGTGTTTATGCAGTCAAATGCAAGGTATGTAATGACTTATATATTGGCCAGACAGGTGAAACTGTAACTGAGAGATACTATTGGCACAAGCAATCTGTACGCAGGGGTGATTGCAACAATGCAATTGTGAGACATTGTCAAGATAAAGACCATCCAGTGGATCTCGATAACTCAGTTATTCTTTATCCTTCTGGAGATTACTGTACTCGCAATACTATTGAGGCATGGATCATCATTGCTAATACTAAGAACTTCAATCTGTCCCCAGGTAACTTCAAAGCCCGTCCTATCATCAACCAAATCATTATGAGAGAATTGTCTAAAATTGAAAATATTAAGCAAATTGGCTTGGACTCACCAAGCTCCCCAGGCCAACCTCCCCCCTTCCCCCCCACCATAAATCACACTCCGCTTTCAGCGGTCAATGTTGGTCAGGACAGTGTAGTATCGTTTCCTATACACACTGACTAAGTCACATATAACATAGTTGAGCCCATACCAGTTGCTAATAATAGGATATTAATTTCGTCCCCAGACAACTCTAAAGCCCATCCAATTATTGATCATTATGAATGACTTAGTCAATACACCTAGCCAAAATAAAATAAAATAAATTTCTTTTTCTTGCCCTTCTGGCACTCGCCTACCCAGGCCTAACCCCCCCCTTACTCTCGTAACCACAAGGCATCCCAACCCCCACAGGCACTACAAAGTCCCTTTAACAGCCAGCCAGTGTGTTGGGCAGGAGATGGTACCACAACACTGGGAGTGATGTGTGATGTCAGGATTTAAATAACTATGTTGATTATTGGCACCTGAAGAGGCGGTTTGTCTCCGCGAAACTAGTCGTGCCACACATGTATAGATAAACTGCAAGTTAAATAAAACTCTAAGAACTCCTAATGACATGCGATTTCACCTTCATAACTGCCATCACAGACTAGTGTGATTTTCATATCTACACATATGGAACTGTAAAAGCGGAGAGTACATCACATTACAACTGACTGCAAAAAGATGAAGGGTTCCTAGGGTAACAAAAGGACCCTTTAAGAGAGGGGTCCTAGGGCAAACATAAATAAATACCTATAAATAAGTAAATACACAAATAAATAAATGAAAACTTGCTTTTGTAGTTTACAAACAGCTGTGTTTGAGTACATATTCTTGGTACATATCCACTTGGCCTTCATTAACACAATATCGTTAATTGTTTCAGTATATGTTTTGTAATAACTACCAAATAAATTAGGCTGTTACAATTTCTTGATAAAATAGAGTACAGTCTTATCAAAGAACTTCTCACTTTAAAGGAATCCATCCTGTCCTTGCTAACAACTGTAGCAAAGCCTTAGGCTGCAGGAGTCCTTGGATATGGATTTCTAGGGTAATACCAGGACCCTTTCAAAAAAAGGGCCATGGCATGGGCAAACTATAAATTAATAAATAAATATACAAATGTATGCTTTTGAAGTTTACTAACAGCTGTGTTTGTGTACTTTTTCTTGGTAAAAATCCATCTGGTCTCCATTAATGTGGTTATTGTTAAACAGGAATCTTAATCGCTTTTAAGTATACTGGACTGTTCCACATATGTGTGGCTAAAAAGAACTGCCCAAGGACTCGCAGAATGAACGTTTAGCACCCTTGCACAAATGCAAAAACAAACAAGAATGTTGGAATAAAAAACATACAGATATCCCCCACTTTATAATTTCTTAGCATGTAAACTGCCTGTAAAGAAATAAATAAAATAATGTAAAAAAAAATTTCAAAAACCATGCAGCAACAGTGGATGATGACTGCATATCAACAATTTGCAAGCAAGTGCCATGATTCCCCCAAGCCAGGCAGTCTGACACATGTAACTATACAGTTGTGATACAGCCCCCATTTGTATTTTGTAATGTTATGTATAACTTTCTCACACCCCTTACAACTATGAATGGAAAGTGCCTGAGTAACTCTTGTGCTTCTGGGAAAAAGAAAATCAAGAAAAATACTAGTATGGATGTACAATGAGATGCTTTGAGGTATTCTGATGTTGGTTAATGTTAAGCTTGAGTGGTAGAGCCAAAGACAAAAGTAATGTGACAAGTCTGAATCCTTGAGATGCCCTGGCAAGAATTTGGATTCTTTTTCTTAAAGTGGAGGCTCCAGTCACAGAAATTAGTCCACATGTCTACATCAAGGCCTGGCCTAAAATGAAATACAGACAGGTAAATGAAAGGGAAAAAGAAGAGACAAGGGAAAGTATTTACAAATTTTGGAGGAAGTGAAAAAACCTGGCTTAAAATGTGCCTGGTTATAGTTATTGGGAAAGATATAAGAGGGAAGAGAGTTCCAAGGTTTCGAGGTATAGAGAAAGAAACAGTTGTGAAAATGGCCCACCCTTGAGTTGCCAGTGGCCACACAGTAACCATGTGATGCAGCAGCTTGCCAAGTATTGCATGGTCTTACTAGTTGTTGGGGCATACAAACAGCCAGCTCTCAGGAGCAAAATTCAAAGTATTACTTACAGAAGAGGGAAAGTGAATCTAAATTATGGCATTGGGCAAGCAGTTTAAGTTTTGAAGTTACCCTGAGAGAGTTGATAAGTTGGAACGTTTTCGACTCACCTCAGTCAAGTAAGGATGCAGAACTAGAACCACCACAAACGTGAAAGCAGTACTCCATACAAGGACAGATAAACCCTTTGCATAAACAAAGCAACTGTTTGAAAGAAAAGAAATTTTGACATCTAAACAGGACTCCTAGTTTCTTAGAGGTAGATTCAGCTATTTTTGTAATAGAGTTTTCAAGAAAGAGCAGATATTAAAGTAATACTAAGTGTGTTCTTTGAGTCAAGAGGCAGAATTACAAAACTGTTAAAAGAGAGAAGAAAGTTGTGAAGAATTTTTGATAGAAAGATAGGTAAAAACTGGGTCTTGGAGGCAATAAACAAGATTTCATTTACCTCAGTGAGATATCCTGTTCAAGTCTGAGTTTATTGAGGAAGTTATGTCGAGACAAGATGAATGTTGAGAGAAGAAGGATCAGATATGAAGGTTGAGGAGGAATGCAGATTTAAGCTGACGATATATAATTGCATTTAGTCATTTGTGGAATAATGGAAATCGTTTATAAAAAGCAGGAAACGTGACAGGATAGAACACAGGCGGACACTGATGTTGATCAAGAAAGGGGGATAGGCTGTCAAGCAGAGAATGACAGTATCATTAATCAAGTAAGATTTTCAATGAGATCTATGCACTAGCCACGCCAATGGAAAAATCTTGGCACACATACTTGTATGTTGGTACTCTTTTTGGTTTATGCCATAACTTTAGTGAATGTTTTTGGATTTCAACCAGAATGTATGTTACGAACTTATTCAGCAGAACTATGGTGACTACTATAAACAGGCATAAATACTGCACCATGTATCTACTCACCCTTTTTCATCTTATTATCAAGAGCAGCAAGGACTGAAAATGATGCAACTCTTGATATGGATGTAGCAGATTTGGGGTTGTGTGCTGACGCTTGTAGATATGTTTTTAGATCTGTCTCAGTCAAGTCACGCCCATCTTCCTTACCACTCACTGCTTCTCGATGCTGAGTTTGCTTCTGCTCTGTTGCTGTTTCCAGGGATAAGAAGCAAAAATGTTACATGCGAAAGAAATAAAATCAAATGAAAATGAAAATGAAAAAGTATGATTTGGGTTTTCAGTACTGTTTTATCTATCCTCAGTCAGTAAACTTGCTTAGATATATGTCTTTTAGCTTTCTACATTAATAATTTTTGTCATGTGTAGCTTTACACCTGTTCCACCCTAAGCAAACTGACAAGAAAAATACGCTGACAGATGATCTTCATGTGAGATGTTACAACAACACAATTATTGATGATCCTAAAAGTTACTCTGTGATCTTAGTAATTCCACTGTACATGGCTTTTTATCATTATCCTCAAGCAACATATAATATTTATCTATAAATCTGACCCCCATTCCTTTTGGGAACTCACTTAAGAGGGGTGGCCATGACAAAAATGTTGATAACTGGTGAACAAGACAAACAACTTCCAAACTTTCAAATCCAATTTCATCTCCTGTAATCTAGAAACCTCATCATTGTTGTTACCTGGAATGTGCCATTGAGAGTACACGTGCATTTCATTATCCATTCCAACAACCAGTATGCCATCACGCACCCAGGATACTTGCATTGGTAGAGGTGCTAGTCCATCAGCTGTTGTTAGAGACAGTTTCTCTAATCGCATCCATCTGGCAAACAAAATATAAAGATGATTTTTTCATTTGTGAGTCTCATATCAACTGCATCAAATACAGATAGACTGGTCTACTGCCTAACCACTGAGATGCTCAATATGAATGCTTTACTTAAATCTTCTTTAAGGTATGACTGTCAAAGCCATGCAGAGTTCATATCAACAAAAATCATATAATAGCTTATCTAATCCAAATGACTATATTGGTATCAACAGAATGACTCACTTTACTAAACTGGAATACCAATATCTAGCATTTAAATCAAAGTGAATGTTTACTTCATTACACTCAACATAATCTTTTCATATTTACAATTACCCCAAGACCAATTTCTAATAAAAAGTCCTGGAGTTAATATACATGGATGACATGTATGGCTGCATGCACATATGTAATACAATATGTGAACAGTAAAGTAAGTGATACTAAAAAGCCTTTACGTATCTGATTGACACCATCAAACTGATAATGGAGTCATGATAAGGGATGACAGGGGAGAAAGATTGCTTGTCACGTATTCCCTGCGTGTCGTAAAAGGCGACTAAAAGGGGAGGGAGCGGGGGGTTGGAAATCCTCCCCTCCTGTTTTCGTTTTTCCAAAAGAAGGAACAGAGAAGGGGGCCAAATGAGGATTCTTTTCTCTAAGGTTCAGTCCTCTGTTTTTAATGCTACCTCGCTAACACGGGAAATGGCGAATACGTATGATATATATATATATATATATATATATATTCTGAGCCAATTGCTTTCACACTTATGTGCATCAAAGATATAAAACAGTGAATAACAAGAAACGAAAAATGCTGACTGTATCTTTGTATCCTGAGTGATGATTCTTGCGATGCGTCCTCCTACTGTTGTTCGTTCTAACAAACTGCGTGTTTTATTCGTGCTCACGCAGCTGCTCACAGTTCATCGTTCACCTAACGTGCCTGTCGGATCATTTGATAACATTACCTTCTCGTTTAGGAAATTTTAGATAAAATTTGGCCGACTCCATTTTTGTCATGGGAAACTAGATGTCTCTGGATAACTAAAGAGTTACCAGAGAGATTCACCGCTTGTCATTTTTTTCATTGGCTATATATCAAAATTTGTCGTTCAGGAACCACGAGAATTCTTTCCTGACGTTCATGATTATTTTCCAATTCTTGGGAATGGTTCGGTGCTCCCCTTCCTAATGAGGAGTAGGTTCACACTCCTTTGTCATGAGGCGTTCAGTTCACTTCTATTCAGCTAGACAGGCTTGGTTCAGTTCTTTTCTTCGGGAATTGCTTGATCGTTATCCTTTGACGAGAAATTTGTGGCCTTTCTTCCCCTTGTCGTGAAAAATATAGACTCAGTTTTAATTGTCGGGAAAATTTGGGTTCAGTTTCATTTGTCGTGAAAATTTGGGCACAGTTATATTTCTCGAGAAAATTTGGGTTCACTTATCTTTGTTGGGAAAGGTTGCGTTACTCTTTTTTTTTCGTTTAAAAATGCCTGGGTTTACTCTTCTCCGTCAAGAAGTTAGCGTCACCCATCTTTATCGGGGTACATAGGGTTCAACCCTCTGGGAAAGTAATTCCGGCTTACCAATCTTATTAGTTGGTAAGGCTTCGGTTCCTTTCTCCGACTAGGCTCACTCCACATGGTGGGAGACAGCAGGTTTCACTCTTACGTGTCGGGAACGTCATCTTCATTCTTTTTTCATGAAGGGCTAAGTGGGAGGGAGAAAGTAGGATTCACTCCTACTTTAGCCGGGAAGTTAAGGTATTGTCAGAAGAAAGTAGGATTCATCCTTCTTTTCTGGAGTTCATTCCTTTCTTTAGGTGAACGTATTGTTCACTACCTTTTGTATTAGCTCTAAAAAAATGTTGCATTAACACGACGACTTTTCCTGTATCACAAAACAGACTCTTTGATGAACTGTTGGAGTTACAAACGCAAATCTTCCTCCAGTTACTGATCGCATGAGGTATTCCGTGATATCATGATTAGAATGCAGTTATGGCCGTGATAAGAAAGCAGTTGTAATTCCCAGATAGTTGTTCACCCATCAGGGGCTCGGCTTCCCTAATCCCGCATTTGCATAGTGATCATGGGAAAAGTGGAGCAGTCTAGGATTATCGTGGCCTTAAGCCGCGTGAGGAACTGCCTCTGCGGTAAATGGGGATTAAAACGAGGAAAATTTACATCATAATTCAAGTCAAATAAGAACTGCCAACACCCAGAACGTAAGAGTATAGCCTCAAAGCCGATTGCTCAATAAACGTCTTAGCTGATAGGTGCTGGGGAAATAATGAGACAGGAATGTGTAAGACGAAAATTGGACTTTTTTTCCCCAGTCCTGTTACGTCTTTGCTGTAACAAAGAAGGTACGGCAAGGTTCGGTCAGGAAGGGAAGTAAGAAATCATATTGCAATTTACTGAAGCTCACACTGGACTACAGTCAAAACTGCATATATTATGAGCGCCTTTGTTCAATACAATAGCTGTCAGATTAATACTCCTAGAGACTGAAGGATTAGATAGAGAAGTTTTAGAAACATTCGAGTCCTTGTGTGGGGTACTACCCTAACATCTGGGATGGTTCTAGCACTGCATCCTTACTTGGCAGAATGAGTCGAAAGCGGTCCGACATATAAACTCTCCCAGGCTAACTTCAAAACTTGAACCATTTGCCCTACACCGAAGAGTTGGTTCACTTTCCCTCTTCTACAGGTGTGGCCCCACCATTAACCAGACCACGCAATCAATACTCGGCAAGCTGTTGCGTCACATGATTACTGTGTGGCCGATGGCAATTCAAGGGTGGGCCGTTTTGATAACTGTTTCTTTCCCTACACCCCAAATCTTTGGAACTCTTTATCCTCTCATGTCTTTCCCAACAACTATGACCTGTCACTTTTTGAAAGACAGGTCTTTCACTGCCTCCAAAACTCGTAAATACCTTACCCTGTCTCTTATTTTTCCCTTTCATCAAGGCCTGGCGTTGATGCGTACTTTTGTCCGTGACTGGAACCTCTTACGTAAAAATATAAAAGAAAAATAGTGAGTGATTATAAAGCATATAACCATAGCATAGAGAATGAAGGACTAGATCGAAGCTTTCCCAACAATGTTTCTAACATTGTGGTTTGTCTGATTCATCTAGGTAACTATACCAGAGAGAATGAGGAATGATGACTGGATAACTGGCTTATGCGATACTTAGGATCAGATTCCGCGATTGCTTTTGACAATTTATATACCTTCCATAGCAGAAAGGAGTGATCCTTGCTGTGGTTAGGCAATGTGTCGTGGTGCCCGGCTGTGGTGAGGTAATGTGTCCCAGCGTATGTGGGTGGTGAGGTGTTGTGTCCTGGTACCGAGCTGTGGTAAGGCAATCCTGGTGCCTTTGCCTTGCTGTAATGAGATACTGTGTCCTGGTGCCTTGCATGGTGAGATACTGTGTGCTGGTACCTAAATGTGGTGATGCACTGTGTCCTGGTGCCTGGCTGTAGAATGGCACTGTGCCCTAGTGACCTGCTATGGTGAAGCACTGTGTCTTGATGCTTGGTTATGATGAGGTAATAAATATGTCCTGGTGTTTAGTTGTGGTGAGACACTATGTGTCTTAATGTCTGGCTGTAGTGAGGTAATGTGTTCTGGTTTCTGACTGTGGTGCGGCACTGCGTTCTCGTGCCTGACTGTGGTAGAGCAGTATGTCCTTGTGTTGGCAATGGTGAAAGACTGTGTCACGGCGCACTTCTCTGTAGAGAGGCAGTGTATCCTGGTGCCTGTCTTTGGTGAGGCAGTGTGTCCTCGTCCCTTGCTGTGGTGAAGCACAGTTTCCTAGTGTCTGGCTGTGGTGAGCTACCGTGCCGTGGTGCCTCGCTGTGATAAGACATCATATCCCGGTGGTTGGCTGTGGTGTGGCACTGTGTTCTGGTGTCTGAGTGTGGTGAGGCATTGTTCCGTGGTACTTAGATGCGAAGAGGCACCGTGTTCAGATGCCTAGATGTGGTTTGGTGCAGGGCTTTGGTGAGGCACCATATCCTGGTGCCTGGCTGTGTTGAAGTACTGTTCACTTTGTCTAGTTCTGGTGAGCTGCAGAGTCCTGGTGCCTGGCAATGGGGAGGTACTGTGTCCTGATGCCTCCTATGTAGTATAGCACTGTGTCCTGGTGATCAGTCGTGGTAAGACATTGCGTCCTGGTGACCGGCTGTGGTGAGGCAGTGTGTCCTGGAGTCTAGCTGTCCTGATGACTGAATACCTTTGGTGAGGCATTGTCTCCTGGCTCCTGGCTGTGGTGAGAAAATGTGTCTTGGCGCCCGTTTGCGGTGAGGCACTGTGTCTTGATGTCCACTGTGGTGAACCACTGTGCCCTGGTGCCTGGTTGTGGAGGAGGCATTGTGTCCATGTGCCCGGATGTGGTGAGACACCGCGTCCTAGTGACAGTCTCCAGTAAAGGTCAGGTGTTTCCAAATGCCTGGCTGGACTGAGGTTGATCCATTTCTTCATTATGTATACAAAAGAGCCTTTGTGTTTGACCTTTCCTGGCTGGTCCAGATCGTTGCCTTTGACTCTTCTCACAGGATGGGCTTAAAACCTACAGGTCACCGCATAAGGCACACTGAGAATTAATGTGACGCTTCGATATGATGGTTCAAATAATGTTCTATGATTTGCTCAATATTCCTGGCAATTTTAGGCACAAAGATATCAAAATCATCTGTATCATCCTCATCTGTAAATATTTCAGAACACGATCTCGTGAAATACTTAGAAAATTTCAGTCACATACAAAGATTAGTACAAATGTTTCAGGTATATTGATAATTTAACACTGACCTATAGGATACTGCATTATAAATAATCTGTTTCTCTGTTATAGGAGAAGCACATTGCTCCTAGTTTTAACACTGACCTATAGGATACTGCATTATAAATAATCTGTTTCTCTGTTATAGGAGAAGCACATTGCTCCTAGTATTCACTTTCACTAACGCCCAAAGATTTTATGAAAAATCACATTTATATCTATTTTTTTTTTCACTGAAGATTCTTACTTCAAAATATCTATGTATACAGTACCAAAGTTTGTGTATATACCATGATATATATATATATATATATATATATATATATATATATAAAGTGTTACCGGGCTCTACCTGCATGGGGTTACACAGTGAGTGAAAAATCACCTTTGGCCGGGCTGTATCATTAGAAGTATAATTTGTCTAAGAAAATCTCACTCCAAAGGAGTCTACATTTCTCCGCTACCGTAAGAAGGGCAGCCTTGGGTTTCAGGAATCTTTAGAAAGGTCCCGGTAACAGCAAGACTCTTTCACAGATACTTGTGTTCTCTCTTTATGTGCCTACCCCGCCATTTGATTTAAGGGGTAGTATTTTACAGTCTTCCATATCTGTCGTGCCAGTGGGATGTTATCTTCAAGTGTTGCTTAGGGATTCTCCAGGCATATATGACAATAAACCTCTCCCTCCTGCTCTCCAGAGACCATAGCCTCCGTGATTTCAATCGTTTTTAGTAAATTAGTTCCTTTTCCTCCTTAACATGAGGCGTGAAAGGTCTCTGAACACTTTCTATTTCCGCAGCTTCACCTACCTTGCAGGGTAATGTTAGAACACAGCGATATCTCATTTGTGTAAGACTTAGCACCTTGAAAAGTAAGGTCATTGGTTTCCCTTCACTTGTCTTGAAAGTCCGCAGGATCCATCCCACCATCCTTCTGGAGGAGGCAACTGTTGTCTTGTTGGGTTCACTGAAGGTTAGGTCGTCAGACATTATTACTTCACGGTCTTTCACAATATTCGACTAATTCATGGTAATATCCTTATGTGTCCGGCATTTCCTGTTTTATTATTACATCAATTTCCCCATACCGAAAGAGTTGTTTTGGAAAATCATGTTGTTCTCGGGTGCGGAGTGGAAGATTTCGTTCGTCTTTTTCTTGGGGGGTCCTTTCGACATTCTCTATTAACGTGATTTTTTTCACTTATTCTCTTATCATTTGCAAAGGTGATGTGAAACTGCAGATCGTGCTTGGGTCAATATGTTATGAAAATGGGAAACAGGAGGGATTGCAAAGGGAACTAAGCTTTCTACTGTGGGGGTACTGGATATGGTATGATTTATAACTGTGTTGAGATCTATTAGTTGAAAAGTTATGTATCCATTCCCCAATTTTTCCAGTAACTTTCATCTTTTGCATTTTATGTGCTGCGACTATATGATCACATTCATCAAAAGCTTTTGCGAAGTCTGTGTAAGTCAAGCTTGCATTTCACTTGTTCTCTTAAGCTTCAACAATCTTTTAATATTGATCAAGCATCTGAGAGAGGTAATATCTCCCCGTCTTGAAATCTTGTTGTCCTGTGTTGTATAGATTGATCATACCCTTAAATTCAGTCGGTTTGCTTCCAAGGACTCTCTCGAAAATTGTAATGATTTAATCATTTCTGCTTAAGGACACCGGAACAAGGAGGTACAAAATCAATTAAGACTAAGGCAGAATTACTCAATTGGGCCAACTTATGCTCATTTTTATGTGTACTAAGATATTACAATAGATAATGCTAGTGGAAGGTGGGGAAAAGAAGAGGATAACAAAACCTAAGTGATAAAAAAGTTCTGGAAGTGTGATAACATGGAGAAATTTGCTTGGGAAACACTGTGGGAGGAAGATTACCAGAATGGTAAAGTTACCTTCGAACATAGGAATCCTCGAGTCTGAAAATAATTCTGTATTCTAAGAACTTCCATTGATATAGTAACGGCAGTTATACGAAATCAAACATCATAAAGGAGTAATTTCCTTGGAGTTACATTATGCTAACTATAACTGTGAATATATTATATATATATTTTTTTTCATCATACCGTCCTCTATATTATGACTTAATGCAACTTCCAGAACATTCTTTTAGTCAAATAAGATTTAGATTATCACTGGCAAGTAGATTTCTCTTCATGAGGTTAATCGGAGAGAGAGGAGCTACTTTACTGTACAACATGAAAGCGCATTTAACTGTTTGATAAATGGAAAGACCTAGAGACAAAGGAGACGTTGTCATCTCAAAAAATACCTGGTCTTCCGCAGCTGATTTCATCTCAATAATTCTGCATAAAAGCCGTAGCAAGTGTAAGAAAAAAGGGGAGTACAACAGAGGGGGAACCAAATCTGGTATGCAGATAACCCAAGAGAAATTTGCTAGGGTAAAACCGACTCGAACTTTCAACAAATCTTTTTCACTCATGTACTGTACTTCAGAGCCTCCACAATGCCCTAGGCTGTCCCAACTTCTGTCATCGTTTAGGACGATTGTCCAGAACTTTTTAAGTATGGGTAATGTCACTTGAGAGTCAACTGGCAGACGAATATTTCCGGGAGACATAAGCATAATAAATAATTGTGGCTCCTTCGGAGCCAGTATACATGCATTCGCCACACAACTCATTAATGATATAGTGATGCAAAGAAAAAATGTCTTGTAGATATACTTTTCTGACACTGATTAATTGGTCACTCATGATACAGCACCCCAGACACACTGCGTAATACACTTATATGACTCATTAGACACACACGTGTGCTTTCAAGGAAGTCACCAATGAGTTAACAAAAATGTTAGATATTTCACAAAAGCAAGCTTTTATATATAAATATGAGGCAGGTAAGCTGGAGCAATACCAGCGTAAGGATAACTTATGTATTTATGGCTTGGAAGAGGAGAGCGACGAGACTGAGGAAGTGGTGGAAGCCAAGGTCATTGAACTGGCAGCAGATATGGGAGTAACACTTGTGCCTGACAATATCTCCATTGCTCACCGACT
>JAYMFT010174478.1:0-12164 GCA_038088735.1 Panulirus argus
TCTGTTTCCTGGCGCTACCTCGCTGACGCGGGAAACAGCGATCAAGTATAATAAATAAATAAAATAAATATATATATGTGTGTGTGTGTGTGTGTGTGAAATCACGCCTAAAACAATATCATAGTACACTGGCCATACGCCCATCTCAGTGTCACATCAAAAGCAAGGAAGTAAAAAAAATTTTTTGTTTTTTCTTTACTTCTGTATACCATACATATATTCTATGAGGACAAAAAAGCTTCTGAATTCTTTAACTTTTTGTGCATTGGGAGAGTTACTGAAGATTGACAGAGCAGTTTAAGGGTTAATGAAGGAAAGGACAATATTTTTCTAACACAGTGGTACTTACACAAATCCCTAAGGAAAACCAAACTAAAGCTCATATGTTCTGACCGAATTAAACTGCCAATGAAATTTTCACTTTTAACAAAAACTATTAACTTAATGTAAAATAGGAGACAAATTCGTATGCATTACATACATTCTGTGAAACGTCCTCTGTCTGATATCTAAAACTGGGTGAGTGCTACCAATTAAGACAATAACGCTTCCAATGAACTTATAAGTTGATGAGTAATTCTATAATGACTAATATATATCATGAAATAACTAATGAGAAAGATAAACCAACTGAAAATACCTATTGGTTTTTAAAATCCTTTATAAAATGTGAGTATAAAAGTCTCATTGAAAACTAAAGCAACATGAAAATGCAAATTCTCTACAACAGAGAATCTTTGATCTCTGCACAAAAACAAAAGAACACAATAATTCTCATGGTGGGGAAGTAATGTAGAAAAGTAAAAAGTCACCATTTTAAAGACTGGGTGTGATATCTGGTCTTTCAACTCAGCCACAAATCACAATGGAGATGATAATCTAGTGTGAGAAGAACAAAGAAATTATTCCCACTAATGTGAAAAAGAAATGTGGAACCCTGATCACTTCATTAGAGAATGCACCAAAGCTCTGCGTGGCTAAATTCTCAGCACTCTGCTCGCTTTTATCCTTAAGGACAGCATAACCTGGCTATCCTCAGCAATGAGTAGGGACACTTAGAAATGTCAAATTTTCTAATTCTGAGAAAGGCAAACCTCTCAGCTGTATATAAGTCCGAACCCTGTCCTCATTAATTGTGTATTTAGGTCTACACAGCCAAGTTCTAAGAACTTTATCAATTTTGTTGCTGAAGAGAGTGTAATGTGATTTCCTCTGTGCTGACTGAGATTAAATGGCAAAATCACTTGCTATATATCCAGGAGCGGTCAAGCCTGCAGATGTTTCAGAGATCTCAATCCACCCAAACAGTGTACACAGTTGTGTGCAGCTCAGGTCTGTGTACCTTGTCTGTTCTTATAGAGACAAGCATTCTTTCAGTTTGGATGAGTCACAGAAATCCCCTATAATGCACAACCCATGAGAAGCAAACCTGTCTAGACAAAGGAATGACTCAACAGCTGAACCTTATAAAAGGAAAAAGTCCTAGATAGGGACCATTTGGAGGGGCAGTGGTCTTTGCTTAAGATCCCAAAGTCCAGCATTAGTTCAGGAAGAAACTGCTAAAAATGGAACCAGACCAACAGAGGAATTATCAGGTCATAAGATGGTCCACATAGCTAGAAAAAGTCAGTTCAGCCAGGGAATGATAATTTTCATTAAAGCATTAGTCTGGCCTAAGAGACTGTGAAGAGCCACATTAAGTAGTGTTCAGCAGTATCAAAACAAAGTAATGGTGGACAAAAGAACTATCAACATTATTCCACTGTCTTGTACAAATAATCTTTTTGTGGAGATTCTACAGAAAGACTGGACTGTAGGCTATCTTCTGAAAATGTGGTTCTGGGTATCTTAGACAGGCTGAGACTTTGGGAGGACATGATCAATCTGTCTGGACCTGCTACTTTCCGACAAAAGAAAGTAGGAAGGAGAAAAAAAAGAAAGATAACTCCAGATCCAAAAATGGAAACCACAAAGCTAAACAGTTGCTTACAAGGCAGAGAATATGATTGGTGTTCACTTCCCTCAAGCTGAAGAAAATAGCTAGCTCCTGAAGAGAAGATAGAAGATTTTTGTGACTAAACTAACAGAAATCACATCTACTTATGTCCCAAGGTTTGGGCAATATGAACCCTAATAGATAATCAAAATCATGACTTATAAGTTACTATTCCATACTGAGTATTTTGTTCATCACAGGAGAAAAAGTCATGTGCAAAATACCATATATGATTAAAATTACAGCCAGTTAGAACTCTGTGGAAAAAAACTTGGGTTATGAAATATAATTATGCCATGTGCAATCATCACCCACTTTGATATGATAGGTATAAGAAAAATCATTACACTAAACTAGAGATTCCCAAAGTGTGGTGCATAGCCAACTGTAACAAAAAAAATATGATGAAGCTTCTGGCCCTTTAGTGCAATAGACTCCTCAATATTAGGTACTTAGTTATGACATATCTTGTCTAGAACTAGTGAACTGACTGATGCAAAAGTATGTACTGTATACACAACATGAATCTGGAACTTCCAATGATATTCATTAATGGCTACTTCATTAAAAGAATATGGCAGTGATTGACCACCAAAATATACCTGATTTTCAGGTATCTGATTTAAACAACAAAAGTGGCTAGATATATCTACCATCTGATATATGAATGCCAAAAATTGTAGTTCCTAAGTAAAATATTACTTCTAAAATGTGGCAATGTTGGAATTTTAAATTTTTGAGGAAGTTCTTAATGAGCAAGGTCCCCAGTAACTGCTGATTGAATCTGTATTCTATTTCATTTTCATAATTTTGCAAACTAATTACCTACATACAATGATATTAAAACTAATAACCTGTCAGCATGCAGCCCATCATCAAGGACTGCCTCTCTGATCCAGCCCTTCATTGCTGACTTTGGGAATCCCTGTTTTACACTGTAGGAAATGCAGGAAGGAGAAAAAGAAAGGAATTTCTGTAATCTAAATAACAATATCCTGTTTACTATTATACACACTAATGAATCACAAAGTTGTATGCATTTTAAGAGCCTACAGAATAAATATAAATAACAAGAACATTTTTAAATTACACTGAAGATTCCATGCTTAATCATCATTTGAGAATTCATCATATAACACTATCATTACCAGTATATGCTTAAGGCTATCTAGGGAACAATGAAACACATATGAATGTGGCTTACCTTATCAGAAGGTGATACGTTACATGAAGGGCATGACTTGGTAACTAGGACACAATGGACTAACCATTCAGATGGCACATGATGTAAAGACAGCATGAGCAGCGATGAAACTTACTTAACACATTGTTTCAACTATACCAATTCTTTCCATCCAAAAACAGGTCATGTTTGTCAAGACAATATAGTAATGAGCTACTACCTGTTCCCAGGAAGGTTAAGTGTATGCACATACAAGAGACAAATATAAGACAATAATATATTCCACAGACGAGAAAAAAATTTGCCTATAATAGCCTCTTTATTACTTTTTAATGAAATAAATACTAAGCAGACAGAATCTAACAGCTGTAATAAAGGGGATCATACAGGTTTAACCAAAAAGAAGACAACATCTACTATAACAGATACATAGTACTAACTCCAGGGCATAACAGGTTCTAACGCCTGCCTATCCCATACACTTCTTGTGATATTCTGTGTCCCATTAATTCCTTCCCCATATCTATAAAGGAGAAAAAACGTAAGAAAGTATCAAATCATCTTGAACTCCATTCCAATTTTCATGAGGTGAATCATGAGAAAACATGCACTTTTTGAAGGCACTGATTTTGCAAAACTATGATGACCAGCTCTAACCCTGCATATTGGGAAAGAGAAGGGATGCCCAATTCCATGGGGTAGACTGCTACATTAAAATTTTATGATTACCAAAGAAACTAAGTTACTAAGTATATATTGTATTAAAACTAAAACCAAACATATTAAGTCATGCTAAGTACCACAAAGTTAATCAAGATTTTCACTTTTGTTCATGCTTCATATGCATTCACTTGTATACAAAGTTGATGTACCAATGAAATACATATCTATGTTCTCCCCTTCCAATTCCATCCATGTCTATTTCCAGTGAGTACATATAACATCTGGCAGCATCATATAATGAATCCTTATATCTTACCTCGTACAGTGACTATTCGTTTCCTGCACTGCCTCATGCTCTGATTTTCAACATTTATCACATTACTATTTATCACATGTCTTTTATGTTCTTACAATCACAGCAAATCTTTATCCACATGACTATCTAAAGACTATTTCTTATGCCACACATAAATACCCAAACTATTTTTTTTATGAAAATACCACTTTGGAAGTTATTTATTTCTACTCGTCATTTTTCACCAACCTGTGCTTTGGAAACTTTTTTCATATTTGATAGTTACTTTAAACATCTTCATTTGGTCTCTATAATCTAGGCATGATGAATCAAATCCATTATAAAAAACAACAAAAATTTACAACTAGAAGTTTGTTGTAAACTTCGCAGAAAAGTTTTTGTCAGTATCTATGGGAGTGAAATGCTCTGGAAAATCAATTCCAATCCTGCATAACAAAAAATAAACTTTAGAAAAAATAAGTAGCACTGCACTCTAAAAAAAAAAGTTGTGTGGCACTGTATGTGTGGCAACATTGCTACCTGATTTATCAAATAAAAATAGATGAACAACTATAAAAAAGGCTTGCACACATACAGAAGGTCCAAAAATTAATACAGGAAGAATATCAAAAATCCACTTTTCTCAAAATCATAAACTTCCAAAATCTGGTCCAGTGCATTCAAGATTGCTACCATGAGTTCCAGAGTTGGCCCCTCTGTTTGCAATGTGCTGGTGTATCCTATATCATCACTTCATTACCATTTCTGCAATCCAAACACACGACAGTAAAGCTCTATGCTTTACTCAGTTACTTGTGATACTTTCATTTTTTCTGCCCTTAAAATGGCACCTGAAAAGTGATGGTGCTGGGTGTAGTGTTGCAAAGACTTTACTTGCCATTGTGCAGACAGGAAATCTTACAAAAATTAGATAAGGCTGTATTTGTGCATCTCTGAATGAGTCTCATGGTGTTGCTAACACGATTATATTTGAAATCGAGAAGCAACATGAACAGCGATTAAAATTTTACACTGACAGTGAATCCATTGGCAACTGCAAAAATTGTATATGAATTCATGGATCTAGATTGGCTACCTTTTTGATAAGCTTACATGTAAATAGTTTAAACAACATCATAGCAAATGTTTACAAAATTTCTGGGCCATTTTTGTGTGGAAAGGCCAAATAATTTCAGTAGTAATAAAAATAAAGTAACATTTGTGACTTAACATCTGAAGGATAAAATAAGTTCAAGACACATTTTATCATCTGATATCTCAAAACATGTGGTGAGAGATTTCTAGCAGACCAACAGGCCATGTTAAAGTATGTTGCTAGGTTCCTAAGTTTGTGAAAGAGTAAGCTCTTTCTACAGAAAAGATTTACAATGTGGATGAGACCAGACTTTTCTACCACTGCTTTCCAAGAAACAAGCTTATTGCAGCAAAAGAACATTCAGTGTTTAGTGTGATAGAAACAAAGGACAGAGTGATTATGCCTGTATGTGTAAACACGGATGGCATAAACAAATGTGAAATTTTTTTTTATGGTTAGTAAGAGTGCTCACCCTGGCACCCTAAAAGGATTAAGAGTGTTGCCTGTGATTCATATAAGAATAAACAGAACTGGATTACCAAGAAACTGACAATGAGTAGCTTGAAAATCACTTGACAACAACACTGTAAAGTTGGGGTGCTGGAGAATTGCACAATTGTCCTCCTCCAAGATTCTAATCCAGAGGTGTTATGTGCCAGGAAATGTTCTTGCAACATTTCTTCCCCAAGCTGTACTTCAGCGATCCAACCTATGGACCAGGGAATCACTCACAATATTAAGTGCAATTACAAGCACATATTTGGGCAACATCTATTGATGTGCTTAACATATACTATTTAAGAATGAGTTCTACATCAGGGTTTGCACTGATTTACTGGCAGAAGCATAAGAGTCAGTAACAGAGTCAACATTAAAAAAATGCAAGGCATTAGTCATAGCCACTTCTGATTTTCAGTGACCCTGTGAACAGCAACAAAGCTGAAGGCTTCAGAATTGCAAGTGAGGAATAACAAACAGCAGAACTGTTATGGTATACTTAGAGTGTGAACAATGAAGTGGCCAGGAGAATGTGTGATGATAACATTGTGGAATGGATGTATTGCAACGAGCACATGTAGTCTCAGATCACTGATGAAAAGTGTTAACATGGTTATGCATCCCATAAAAACAAACAGTAGAATAATGAAAATAAGTGTATAACCAAAAAAGATCTCCAAGGATTGTGGGACAGTCATAGGGGAAGAGTGCATACGACTCTTGAAGTAGAGGAGTTTTCATCACCCAGCAAGAAATAATGAGTATGTACCAGTTCTAAAAAAAAAAAAAAAAAAAAAAAAAAAAAAAAAAAAATCTTCAAGAACTCTTAACCGGGTTTAAAAGCATTGTAAACATCCAGAAAGCGCTAGTACAACCCTTTCACTGAGTCAGTGCCTGTGCATGATACAAATGAGCCACACATCCATGCACAAAGACACCAGCTTCTACAACAGTTGAAACAATACAAAGACACCAGCTTCTACATTAGATGAAACGATACAGACAGCAGTTTCTACAATAGATGAAATGCAAGAACAGCCTCTTACTTCTCCTGTTGCCCCCTCAACCTCAGTTGTGCTTGATGCCATCCCTAGCTCACGTCTGTAAGTACTGCCAACACCTACCTTAGTCTACTGAATGATTTTTGTGAGTGGAAATACAAAAAGCATTTGAGTATGCACCTTAACATTTAAACTATGCCCCTCCAGTTCTAGACGCAGAATCCAATCCCCTCTAAGTCTTAACACAATGTACATCTTTACTGAATGTACAATCTCCATCTTTATCTAATGCAGAATCCACTCACCTTAATGTTTATGAAATATCTTTCATAGTATACACTTACATATATTACAAACAACTAACATTCAGAACCTGCAATAGGTATGCAAAACATTCTGTTTAGAGTATGATATATTCAGCACATAATCCATATTTGTAAAATTCATAAAAAAACAATCTGCACATTGCTTAGTCCCAGGTATCATGGATTTCTGATATTCTACTTGTATTATTAGTGTTTACTGAAGACAGCAGTACTTTTTTCAAACAAACAATACACTCATAACACTTACCTAGAAGCAACTTTTTTCCCCCCACTTTAGACTTTTACGAAGTGAGGTATAAAGACACCTTCATTTGCAGCTTTCTCAATCTTTAAAAAACTTTCATCAATAACAGAATGACTCAACATAACATGGCTTAAATGTCAAGTTAGCAAAACAAGAATTTCTTTATATGCCTTTTGCACAAGTCTAAGAAACAATACCTTGTATTTATGTAGAGTACTTTAATGACTGGGATAATTCTTTAGCATTGCTAACATGACTTCAACACCTTGTATACTCAGTTACCAGCTAAGATTTAGACCTTTGCTAAGGCCAATATGTATATAAATCTGACCAAAGGCTGAATAGAGACCCTTCCCTGAAGTTTCTACACTGGAACATAACTCACAAGACCAAAGTGGTGGTCCCAACACAAACTACTAAAACACATTGATAGCCTACCCACGACTGCATACAGGAATGTCCATATGTACTACGTGGCGGTGATCACACCCATGTTCTACACAGCTGCTCACAAATGAGAAACAGGAAGCTTAGTATTTAGTTTTATCTAAAAAACCAAGACTTTTAACTTATGATAAAATTAATTTCAAACATAAGTAACATGATTTAAAAAAAAAAAGTTAGTGAAACTCATCATATGGGATATGCAAATTTAGTACTGTCCATGCAAATAATTAATGAACAAAGACTGCAAAGTTCACACCAAGTTTAAAATCCTGTTTAGTAACAAATCAGGAAACTGAACACATAGAAGAATACTTATGATAAATAAATAATGAACACAAAAAAGTTTTGTATATACATATACATTTCACAAAAGATGTTACAAAAATCTTGTCTCACTATTCACCTCTCGTTCGACAAATGCTCAAACTGCATTCATGATTATACAAACACATATCAATGAGTACTCCATACTCATGGGTATGTGTACACAAATTCATGGCATGCAATGTGAACATGCAATGAACTAAAGGTAAACACAACAGTCACTTCTACCTTTGGGTCCAGCCTTTTGATACACCCAGGATATCAAAAACCATATCTTAACTGTAAAGTGTGGCCAATAAAAATCTCTTCGTATATTCCTTCATTAGGCATTATGCAATGGTCAAAGATATAACAAATATCTAAAAATTATCAAAGGACCTTGTGTATTGCATTCCTTTATCTATCATTCAGAGGAAAGTTACCTTTAGCTCTGGTGAAGATCAAGTTCAATCAAAGAATTCTGCAGCTCAGTTATTGAAGTTAGCTGTTATCTGCACCTTAACTTACACCAGATAATGATATTGACACCAACGACAAAGTAGCTGTGTGAAGCAGAATCGGATGAGCAATGAACTGTTCATGACAATATCTGTACCATCAATGTTAGGAATCCACTGGGATACAGACAGACACGGACAATATGCAGAGATGGAGACTAGTATCAGGACTTGAGTCAATGCAAACAGTAAGAGACACATGATAAAAGAAAGTGAAAAGTTTATTTCATTAATATATCTAAAGAAATGATTAAGATGCACCAAGCAGTTTCAACCATGGCAGCAGTTGACTAAATCCTAAACTTCACACTTAAGTCCCTTGGTTTTTCACTTGCTATCACCAGAAGACAATAAATATGAATGAATAAAATGATAAGAGTGGAAAAGTTCAAGAATGAAAGGGTGAAACTTACCTTCCACAAGAAGTTAATCAGAAAGCTTTGTGAATCCAAAACAGTCCAATGCAAGTATATGACGTAAAGGCAGTTTATAAGTGCATTACAGGAAGCTGCCAGTATGGAGTGTGTAGGACATGTACAGGATATAAAAAGAAAGGGAGAACACAGTGAAATTGAGTTTAAAATTGGTGATCTAGATGCTGTATCTATGAGAAACTAGTGACAACAGGAGGGTAAAGAAAGCAGAATACAGAGCCCCAAACAGAAAAGTTGAAAGGCTGGTATATACCAAAAAAAGATAGCAAATAAGGATCTTAGAAGAAAAAGAATCACACTTTGAAAGAGAATAACAAACCATTCTGGATGGAAGAGGACTAAAGTAGAGTGAAAATGTAAATCTGGAAGGAAGTGAATAAAAGCAGAAGAGAGATATGCACCGAGAGTGAGAATGTACTACAGACGTCTGGGAGAGTATGAGTAAGTTGGGATGAAGTTTGTGAGTAAAGACATAGTAATCTACAGAATAGACTGAAGATGATAGTAAAGGATACATTTCTACTGGTACAGTAAGAAAAGAAGTGAGGACAGAGAGAAAAGGAAGATAGGTAAAGAGAGAGAGAGAAGTAAGAATATGGGAGAGAGAAAAAAATAGGTAAGAGAAAGTAAGAGTAATAAAGCTCACAAGGAATGGAAAAGTTAAGGGTACTTATGGAATTGTGAGTGAGATGGTAAAGGATGGAGATGAATGTGAATGTGTGTATAGGTGTGTGGAACAGGGTTCAACTGCTTGATGACTAGATGAAGGAAGGAGCTGTTCCAATGCAGAAAAGGTGAATAAAAGTGAGGATAAAAATTGCAAAGGCATTAGTCTCCTTACCTTGGAAGGTAATATGTGAGGTAAAATAATAAATGACTGTCTTAAAAGGATTAGTGAACGCCTTACTAGTGAAGAACAAACATAGTTTTTGGAAAGGAAGAGGGTGTGTCGATCAGATTTTTGTTTATATACAAGTAGTGATGAAAACTATAGAGAAAAAGAAGGAAGTGCATATACCATTTATGGGTTTATAAGATCATATAATAAAGTGAACAGGAATGCACTCTGGCAAGTTTCAGTTCTATATGATGTGCACAGAAGACTTCGGGATGCTGGTAAAAGCTTTTATAATGGAAACTGTGAGACTGAACCACGGTTGTGTGATGTCACTATGGTTATTTAATGTTTGTATGGATGGGGTGCTGCCTGAGATGAATAGGCCTGGGTTGATTCTAGTGTAGTACTGAACTACAAAGAAACAGAATGGTAGTTGATGCAGTTCTTTGTAAGCAGATGAGCCTGTGTTGTTAGCTACATCAAAGGAGGAGCTTGACAGAATACTGGCAGTTTGATGATGTATGTAGAAGGAGGATAATGAAGATGAATGCAAATGAGAGCAAAATACTAGCTTTTGAAAGAGATAGGAGATCAGAACATAAGACCAGTCTGAATGGTGAAGATTTGAAAGTTGCATTTGAGTTTGAATATTTGGGAGTAAAGTTTACTAAGACTGGTAGTGAGAAAGCTATAGCTGAGAGAAGAATTATCGAAGAGGAAAAAAATGGGCCCAGTGAAAACTTTGTTGAATAGGGAAAATTTAAGCATTGATTGTGCAGGAAGCTTGTACAAAGTGGTACTAGTCCCAGCACTGAAGTATGGATGTGAAGCCAAAGTGTATAAAGGTCAGGACACGCAAAAAATTGTGAGAACGTGAGATGGATAAAACATGTGCGATACAACTGAAATTAAGAGGAGAGTCAGAATATAGAATGCAAATGTAAAAAGTTACATGGTGTGAGGAAGCCATTTGAAAGGTACAAAAACAAAAGGATTTTTGGATGGTCAAAAAGAAAGTATGGCAGAAGACAGTTGGGTTAAAAAGACAAAAAGCAGTACAGTAAAATATACAAGGAGCAGAGATAGACCATGAAAGAAGTGTAAATGTAGAGAGAAGTGACCAGGGCAACGAATATTTCAAATGTAAATACTAGAAGAATGACTGGGATGCAATGAAAACATATGGTGGTGATATGAATGATGCTGGTCTCAACATATCACCTTAGAGCATAGAGTGCAAATGTAATAAACCCTTTTATAAGTGAGGAAGTCTATCTTTCACTTTAACATAGAGAGTAAGGGCTCAGGATGTATGTAAGAAATTATCAGAGGCCATTTACTTCCCATTAAACTGGGCATGCAGTAATGATAACTGAAATATATAGAGACACATGAAGAAAGATAGTCAGACAGACAGACAAGTAAATAGCTAAACAGAGTTAGATAGATAAATATAGATGAACAGAGAGATAGATAGATAGATAAATATATATCTATATATACAGATTGATAAATAATAAGAAAGACAAAAAGACAGACAGATTATCAAAATATTCTTCTAAAGCAAATGTAGTAGCAAACCATGCAAACAATATGCAGTGCCTAAACTGTATTTTAGTTTTCTAGTATGATCTGTTTAATGTCTAAGAATAAGCATTTAATATTTAGGTATATACAGCATGATATCAAGTATCCAATGATGAGACTTTAGACTCAATGCTTCATGGCCAGTACACATATTAAAATTAAAAGCCCCACTGTCACTGTATCACATTTCATTAACAAATAATTTAATTTGCTAACATCATGATCAAAACCACTACACACGTTTCTCTTTCCAGCATGTATTCCTGTTTTGAAATATCCATAAAAATAAGACTACAAACACTTACCATAACATAAACAATGCCTATATACTTCTCCTCATCATGTGAACTCCATGATAGACTCCCCAACTAAAACGACTAACCAAAACACTCACAACCAATCAATGGAAAGATGTCACTTCCACCACCCTGCATGACTCAACATTCATATCCAAGATCCCTGAGATGAACTTCCTTTCAATCAATTGCATTCTCTCAACATCCTCAACCATGCAAACACCCAGGCCACCTTCAGCAGCCAAACTCACCAGACATTACCAACTGCAATTCAGCAATACACACATGGACTATCTGGAGCAAATTACACTACCTCTCTAATCGCTTACCCATGCCCTGGTTCAGCCCATTGACAGCACGTTGACCCCGATATACCACATCGTTCCATTTCACTCTATTCCGGGCACACCTTTCACCCTCCTGCATGTTCAGGCCCCGA
>JAYMFT010174489.1:0-12164 GCA_038088735.1 Panulirus argus
CTTTCTCAGTTCTCTCTATATTTCAATTAGGGCCCGGCCATGATGTGGACTTTTGTCCGTGACTGGAGCCTTCAACAGAAAAAAAGAAAAAAAAATGAAATAAAGAGAGAACGATGAAGCGGAAAAAGAGATGAAAAGGAAAAGTATGTACAAATTTTTGAGGATGTGAAAGACCTGTCTTTTGAAATGTGCCAGGTCATTGGTGTTGGGAAGACATGACAAGGTAGAGAGTTCCAAAGCTTTGACATGTAGGTAAAGAACTGAGTATCAAAATGGCCCGCTCTTGAAATGCCATTGGCCACACAATAATCATGTGACACAGCAGTTTGCTGAGTATTGCTTGGTCTAGCTAGTGGTGGGAGCACACAAGCAGCCAGCTCTTGATACCAAAAACCAAAGTATTACCTATAGAAGAGGGAGAGTGAACCAACATTGCAGCATAGGGTAAGAGGGTCAAGTTTGGAAGTTAGCCTGGGACAGTTTTTAAGTCGGACCACTTTCAACTCGAGTCTGTCAAGAAAGGATACAGAGCTAGAACCACCCCGAATGTGAGAGCAGTATTCCATACAAGGGCGAATCAATCCCTTGTATATGAACGGAGTAACTGTTCCTACAGCAGCTAGAGACAGATTTAACTTATATACTTCAGGATTGAAATATTGAGTACTGTACTAATATTTGATACAGTAATTAGAACAGAATCCTTTCAAGTAATGCTGCAAGGATTTTACCATTATAAGAAAACTTAAAGTCAGTGCATAAGTTGTGATGATGTAGGGGAAATAGTTCCTTTACATCGTTATGATTATGACTGATTTTGTGTGAAGATTTTTCAGAACAATGATACTATCATTGTAACATTACATGAAAGGATTCACTGCACATGAAGTATCAGTTAGTCTTACATATACTTGTGTTTAACATCTAAGAAAACTCTAAGTTAGATCTAAGCTATTGGTAACATGTATGAAACTGCATTTGTAGCAGATTTAAGTTCATTTGAAATTTTCACTTAAAAATTTTTATTTGTTGAATTTTTGAAAAAGGGACTTTGGTATTTTCCTTGGAAACTTGGTCTAGAACCCAGGCATAGATAGTCCTTATGCATGTAACTCTCCACCCCCCTCACATGCAACTACATGCTAAGATGCTCGCTTGCTCAGCTGCCCTTTTTCTAACCGTTTAAAAGTTTAAGTTCATAACATTAATCAAATGTATGGTTATTGAGTTAATTTGATGAATAATGCATTTTTTTCTGATAAAATTATTCAACAAAGTGTTGTAATAAGTCAAGTTTGTTTCTTTTTTGCCAGATATGTATACCATATACAATATTCTTCCAAAAATCTGTGGGTCCATATTGCTGAAAATAAACTTATTGGATTATGCTCTTGCATCATAGCACCCCCACAAAGAAACCAGAAGTAATATGGTTATTGATAACTGGTAAGCTTCATCATTGCAATAATTGCACCAAACACTGTCATTGATATACTTTTTGGTGAAATGATGAAGCCAAGTCATGAAAATTTCACACAGACAGCTGAAAACAACAGTTAGGTCAGACAGAGGTAGCAATGGCATAATCTGTTTTAGTGTACAGTAAAGAAAGCAGTTGACTCTAGAAATTCATGATCCAAATTGACAATAGTCTCTTAGGTACTAAACCATGGATTTTGGGAGTTTCCAGTTTTCAGAAGTTTGGTTTTTCAAATCTCGATAAATTATGATTAAACATGGCAGTATTATTACAGTTTTTTCTCTAAAAGTTGTGTTAAGGATTTGTAGATGTTATTAGTAGAGATCATGTAAATAAAGATTTAGGTTTCTTAAATGTTTAATGATATAAGGAAAGCTGTAAGTACTTACAGATAAAGAAGTAACAACAATATGATGATTACACTTAAAGTATGATTATAAGAACGATGCTCAACTATTGTGAATTAAAGTGTCAGTACATAAAGGTAAGTGAATAGTAAAACAATTTGTAATAGCATTGTGCCACGTTTTGTAGGTCGTTTAAGGGAGCAGAGCAAATTCTTGGATTGGTACCAGTCAAAAGCCAGTATCAGAGAGAAATGTGCTCTGTTAAATAACACTAGTTATGACTTCAACCTTTGAGGGTTTTATAAGCAGTAGTTTTAACTTCCTTTTCAGTGCATTGGTGGATTAGATGGGAATCCTTTTTATGAGCCTGTTGGAGCTTATAAAACATATTATAACAGGGTTCTTTCAGACAGTTGTTGGTGCAGAGACCAGTTTTGAGACCTTTAGCAGCATTGATCAAATCAGATTTTGATTAACAGTTGATGATATTAGATTCATGGGTTTCTAGCATATTAATTGTAGTGAAGGGCTGTTACTCACCCCTTCAGTTGATCTGCTGTGATTATTTAGATGGATTTTATTGTTACTAATCAGTGTAGTTTCCACAATTTTCCTCATAGATAGCTTTACCATTATTATTAGATCAATAAAGTAGCTATTAAGTTGGTTTCAAACTTATCATTCTTGTATTAAGTTACTTCAGGTAACAGACTAATGTGCATGGTAATTTTCTCATCAAGGTTTGTAATTTATCTAGTACTTCTAGAGCTCACTTATTTGTTCTTGATGCTGCCTCACTTAGGCAGGAAATGGCAAATATGTATAGAAAAATAAGGTCTGTCAAAGCACTCATCATATGACAGTTAACTATGCATTATTAGGTTACATACACATCATGGACTTCTCTGGTGTAGCGGTTAGCATTCCTGACTATGACGCATTCATAGGCCGCCCAGGATTGAGTCCATAGGTTCAAATCCTGGTTGTGGCATTCATTCCACAGTTAACCCAGCTGTTCATCCACCCATAGGTGTTGGTCGGTAAAATGGGTACCTAGCCCAGGATAGGGTGAATATTTATCTAGTGTTAATGGGATGGCCTTGATTAGGGCCTCAGTTGCCTGTGCCGTATCAGCTTACATGAGGAAAAAAGTGCAATAAAATTGCAGTCTGTTTAAAACATTATACTTGAGTTTTTACACTGATTGATATTTGTTTGCTCATCACACTGGTATATTAAATTTTTCAGTGTACACATATTAATGTTTCAGAGGTTTAAGAATATGAAAATGAAATTGGATTCCACAGGGATCAGACAACATATAAGAACCCGGAATAGTAATTGAGAGATATGATGTCCACTTCAGAAATAATTCTCGTGTACAATTTGATATTCTAGATTTTATATTTTTATAGATGTATCAGTTGCAAGAGCATATGAAAAATTACCAAAATGCATTGTTCATCAGTTGATGTAAAAACATCTTAGCACTTACTCATCATTCTTGCTTGCTGATTGTTATGTAGATTTTTCTTGCACATCAGTAGGGTAATTAGTGTTTCACATAAGCACACATTTGTGAGTGTATTGTTTGTAATGTATTTTTTTTCCATGTAAGTGAGGTAGCATCAAGAACTTGACTGAGCCTCAGAGGAAAAAAACTCTTCCTTGGCTCCTTGCCCTGGGAGTGGGGGGGCTAGAAATCCTCCCCTCATGTATTTTGTCCTAAAGAAGGAACAGAGAAGGAAATTAGCTAATTATTCACCAAAAATTAGTTCATGGTTCTTTTAAAAGCATATCAGAAACTAGTCAGAGGCCAAGAGTTTAGTTAGTTTTGGTTCTCAACAAAATTAGATTGGTATTGTATCATTGGAAAGTATAACGAGCCAGGATGTTCAAAAATATAATGAGTGGTTTAAGGAAGTTAAACCTGTTCATTTCAGAGACCTGTCTGACAATGACTTGTCAGAGCTCAGCAGCCAGATGTTTGAGGGTCTTCCTGAGCTTACAGCACTGTAATTACTGCCATCTTTACTTCTTTGATTAATTGTTGCTTTACATTGACCATATGTTATATGTTGATTGGTTTCCCATTTTTTCTAAGTAACTTTTCATTCTCTGTACTATTTGTAGAATTACACATTCCTCCTGAATTTTTTGTTTTGTGTTGCAGTTCACTGGCAGACAATAAGGTGACTTGTATATCGCCTGGTGCTTTCAGCCAGCTCCCTGCCTTACATGAGATGTAAGTACCCCCATACTGGTAACAGCTGTAGTAGTCATCTGCCTAAGTTAAATTTTTGCTTATTATGTTTAAGCCATGTAAATCACATATGAGTTGATAAATGTTGATGGATAACATAGACTGTCATCTCTCTTTTTGTATCTTTCTTTTTATCAGAAACCTTGAAGGCAATCCTCTTCGCTGTAACTGCCACATGGGTTGGCTGGCAGAATGGCTGCGGTCTCAGAGGGCCACCACAGGTGTTCCCAAGTGTGAATCTCCCCCTCACCTACGGGATGTACTCATCACTGAGGTTCCAAGTTCACAGTTTGCATGTGAAGGTAACTCTAAGTAGTCTTTATATTGAGCTTGTTTAGATTATAACTGTCAGCGACTAATTTGTTCCTTGCTAGAATGCACAAGTTGACTTTTTATGGTCTATAGTTTTTTCCATCTTGCTCATACATGTGAAACACCGCTACTGGTGCTACTTTTCATTCTCTGTTTTTGAGTTGGAAAAAATAGGAAGGCATAGCCCTCCTTGGCTAATTGGATGCCATTTTAAATCTAATTGAAAAAGTATTTTGAGGTACCTTACAGTCAGTGTGAGGCAAGTTCTAGGCTGGAATAATGCCCAAAATGTCTTCATATTCTTAAAGCCACACCCCTCTCTTGTTAATGACCTTCTCAATCCAGAAAAGTCCATCACTCCCCAGCTCCTGCATGAAGTGGAGCCTCAGTGCTGTAGGAGCTCCATAAACAGGGTCCTGAGATTGTTTAATGATGATACTTTTTTATGTTTATATTAACCTGTTTGTATGATACAGGAGGGGAAATCCACCATTCTGGGACCACATTTCAAATGATATATAAATATCCATTTATGGAAATGTTAGTGTGAATTGTATGCCTAAATATATGTACTTCATTGTAGGTTGGGATACATATGTGTACATCTCTGTATATATGTTTATGATTGAGGATCATTTCTTAACCTTTCTCTTCTCTTATACAATTTCCTGAACTTTCTAATGCTGCCTGCCTTCACATTTTTTTCTCTTGTTCCATTTAACCATTATTCTGGTAATTTGTATACAATCACTCATCTTTTTTTCTCCTGCCTAACTTTTTGTGTCCTGTAATTGATTTGCTCCTTTCTGTTTCAAACAACTACTAACACCATTAGTGTCATACCTTTTGAGGAACATGAAAGTTGTAACTCTTTCCATCTTTCCCTTCTGTCATCCAACATGGACAAAACTGGCACCTGCCTTCTACCTGATAGAGATAGACGAGAAAGAATATTACCCTCATAGCTTCAGCATGTTGTAGCAGGTAACTGAAAAAGGGGCAGGAGTGGGGTGCTGGAAGCCTTTTCTACTTGTATTTGGATGTAACCAGGAAGAGAAGAAGGGAGAGATAGGTAGTATGTTCAAAGAGAAGAAGCTAGGTATTCTGGCTCTGACAGAAGGTAAGCTTAAGGAAAAGGGGAAGGGGGAATAATGGTACAGGAACGATTGAGGGTAAAGGCTAGGGTGAAAGCAAAGGAGAGGGAGCACTTCTCCAGAAGGAGTAGTTCAGGGAATGTGTTAGAAAGAGTAAGGAAGTGAGTTCCGCACTGGTGTGGGTGAGAATAAAAGTGGAGTGCAAGAGGTGAGTGATTGTCTGTGTTTTGCATCTGGTGGTAAGAGAAGTGGAAAGTGAAATGAGTGTTTTGGAACAAGTTGAGTATATCAGCAATTTTGTTGCAAGGGATCAAGTGATACGGGTGGGAGATGCAAATGCAAGAGTGGGTGATGTGGCTGGTGGGTGCCCTATGTAAATGAAAATGGTGAAATGCTTGTTAAGTTGTGTGATTTTCAGGACTGGTAATTGAGAATATCAGGTTAAAAAAAAAGTGCATAGATAAGTATACTTGGGTGAGTGGGGTTAGAAGTGAGTGGGCATTTTTAGACTAAGAACTAATAGATAGAAATGCAAAGGAACTGTTGAATGTGAATATGCTAAGAGGGACATCTGGTGAGATGTCTGATCACTTCTTGGTAATAGCTGAGGTTGAACGTTTGTGGTGGCTTTTGGAAAAGAGGAAATAACATGGGTGGAAAGAGAGTAATGAAAGTGAGAAAGCTTGGAAAAAGAAGCTTGTGCACGGTGGTACTAAGATGGATTAGGTGAGGAATGACATGAGTTTAACAAAAATAGGAGAGTGGGCAAGAAATGGAAATGATTTGGGAAAGCATTGCTAACATTTTTGGTTGAAGTATGTGGCATGAAAAAGGAAGGGATAAGAATGTTTGACAAAGGGTAATGAATGATGGGATGAGGAAGTCTGGCATGTGGAAGATAGGATGTGTTCATTTGACAAAGGATGACGAGTGGTGGGATGAGGAAGTTAAGTTGCTTGTGTAACAGAAGAGAAAGGTGTATGGGAGCTAACTGCATGAAAGGAGTGCAAGTGATTTGGAGACTTAGAAGAGAAAGCAGCAGGAAGTGAAGAGGAAGGTGAAGGGGCTGAAAACGAGGGCAAATGAGAATTGGATGAGAGAGTATTGGTAAAATTCAGCAAAAACAAGAAAATGTTATGAAAGGTGATTAGTGTGAGGAGAACAAAAGAATTGATGGGTTATCTGTGAGGATAGCAGATAGGGAAGTGGTAACGGGCAAGGAGGTAAAGAGGAAATGGAGAGAGTATTTTGAGAGATTGTTGAATGTTTTTGATGATGGGGTGACAGTTATGGGATGTTTGAGATGTGGAGGTATATGGAATGAGAGAGGTGTGGCAAATGGTTTGACATAAAAAAATGGAGAAAGCCTTATGTAAGATGAAGTGTGAGCAAAGGCACTGGAGTGGAAAGCACTGCATTTCAGTTCCTCAAGACAGGGGATGACAATGTTGATTGGTTAGTGAAGATTTTCAACATGCCTATTGCTCAGGGTGAAGTGCTTGAAGACAAGCAGAATGCCTATATAGTGACATTATGTAAGGCAAGAGAGACAAAAATGGATGCTTGAATTACAGAGGTGGAAGTCTGTTGAGTAAATCTAGTAAGTTGTATAGTAGAGTGGTGATTGAAAGGGTGATGACATACACTGAGCATCAGACTGGGGAGGAACATTATGGTTGTAGGAGTGTCAGAGGTTGTTTGGACCAGATATTTGCATTGATGAACATGTGGCATTTTGGATGATGATAAGATTGATAGAGATGCCTTGTGAGAGATACTATGAATATATGGTGTGGTAGGAAAGCTTTTAGAAGCAACTGGGAAAGAATAAGGCATGTGCAAGTAGGAAAGGAAAAGGATAAGTAGTTCCAGTTGAAGGCGTATCTTCATCAAGGGTATATGATGGCTCAGTTGCTCTTTAATCTGTTTATGGGTGAGGTAGTGAAGTAGGTAAATGCAAGGGTCTTGAAGAAAGGGGCAAGTCTACAATATGTAAGGGATGGAATGGTGAAATGGTTGCAATTTCTAAATGATGTGGCTCTGGTGGGAAACTTAACTCAGAAACTACAGAAGAGGATGGATATGTTGGAAATTGAGTGCCTGAGGATAGTATATGGCAAAGGGAGGGTTAACCACATAAGGAGTGAAAGTGTAAAAGAAAGCTGTGGTAGTAAGCTGAGTATTAATTAGAGAGCTTAACAGGGTGTGCTGAAATGTTTTGGACATACAGAGAGGATGAGTGAATAGAGACTAAGTAAATATATATGCTGGAAGTGGTGGGAACAAGGGGGGTTGGAGAGACAAAAAGGAGATGGAAGGATGAAGTGAAAGATGCTTTGAGTTACTAGGGCCTGAGCATGCAAGAGGGTGAGAAACATGCACAGAGCAGAATGAACTGGACCTCATTGGGGTGGTATACAGGGGGTGATATGCTGCTGTGGACTGAACCTGGGAACATGAAGTGGTCAGGGGAAACTGTAGGAACATCTGTAAGGCTTGATTGTGGATAAGGGCTGTGATGTGAGAGTGGATTTGAGAAAATGAGACCATTTGTTGTTTGTTCTTGGCACTTTCTCACTCTGCAGGAAGCAATGAACAAGCACAGAGTAAAAGATGTAAATAGTGTACTAAACATCTCTTTATCCATATACTTATCTGATATTAACTTGCAGACAGTTTATGTTCATATCATTTCTCCTGTTATAGCATTCTGCCAACAGATTGGGCATGATGTCAACCCTAGGTTCCTTCTCATACATGGATTCATGTAATTTGTGTCCAGTTGACTGTGTTTATATTGAGACATTCTTTCACCATCCCATCTTCATTGTTTTGCATTTGCTTGGGTTTAACACCATCAGCTAAGTATTAGGCAGCTCTGGAGCTTGTCAAAGTTTCCCTGCAAGTTAATGCAATCCATGTTACTCTACTTTTTTCGTAACTTTATAATGCACTAATATTATCTAGTATAGATCCCGTTCTTACAGCATGTCATTTTTATTAATCAAGAATAACAGTGAAACCAAGATTAAACTTGTAGCATGCTACTGATAACCCTAACCCTCTTAGAAAAGGCTTCTTTGACATGTCTCCCATTCCCTTCTTCCATTCAAGGAGCCTTCCCCTTATGCTGTATTACTTTGTATATTCTTTTTTTCATACATATTCGCCTTTTCTCACGTTAGCGAGGTAGCGTCAAGAACAGAGGACTGAGCCTTAGAGGGAAAATCCTCTCTTGGCCCCTTCTCTGTTCCTTTTTGGAAAAGCAGAAACTGGAGGGGAGGATTTCCAGCCCCCCCGCTCACATACACACACACACACACACACACAAACATTATCCATTCGCATTAAAAGATAAAAGAACGATTGCAAGTGTCCTTTACCCGCGGGAGACAAGAGAGCCGGGTACAAATCCAGGATCAATCAAAATACGCCAAACAGACGAGTTAAAAGGGAAAAGTTTGCGTCTCTGTTTTCCTGAGATAATAAGGAAGTCGGCGGAGGGTGAGGAGGAGAGCAGCCGACGACTTAACTAATTTCGTGCCATCAAAGTTTGCCCCCAGAGCCGGTGGACAGAGGGAAGATTGGGAGCCGAGAGGCAAGGAGAAGGGCAAGAAAATATACGCGAGGAAGGTAGAAAAAAAAATAGGAGGAACAAAATAAATGGGAGGAATAAAATAGGGTGGAAAATAGGAGAGAAATAGTCGGTGTGATTAACGAGAACTGGGGAGAGGAGGAGAAGAGGGAAAGATGAGGAGAGGGAACCCCCACCTCCCATGGCCATAACGCGGAGGAAGAGAGGCACGCACGTAAGCCAAAGGAGATCAGACGGAGTTGCAAGTCCGTGCGGCAAACACTCCGTAGCGTGGGACGGGAGAGAGGGGTCAAGTATGGCTCTCAATCCTTTACTCTCCCGCTGCTGCCGGGACGGGAGGAGGACGAGGAGGAGGAGGGGATTGGTTCGGTCAGCTCCGCTGCAGAGGAAGAATTTATAGCTTTAATTACCGGAACAAAAGAAGATCCCGGTCTATAATGGAATGTGGTGTTGGATTCATATTCCGTGAGAGGGGGATGGGTTGGGTGGGTAGGGAGGGAGGGAGGATTTTTGCCCCAGGTATACCTGGGAAAGAAAGAAAAGAAAGGGAGGGAAAAAATTGTAAAAGAAAGGATTAATAGAACGAGTCTACCCTTTTCTAGGCGGGTTACGGACGTAGGTAATGGCCAAGAGGCGAGGAGGAGGAGGAGGAAAAGACCGAATGTTGTTTTTCGTCTTGAGGTTTTTTCTTTTTTTACTTCTGTGTAGACGTCCGTTTTTAGAAAAGATATCTGACACGGATTAGTGGATTAATCTTCTCATACCCGCGAGATTTATGATCGTTGTTAATCATCACCCAACACTGGATTAAAGATATTAATCTGGGACTCTTTTTTTTTTCTTACAGGAAAAAAATACATTTCCAGTGATGATGCTTACTACATGATATATTTCAGATTATGTATAAATAGACTGTATTAGAAAAAGGTTTTTGAAGGTCAAGACAGCAAATCGTTTGTCGGCATTAATGGCAAAATCGATTAGAAATTGTCACTAGGTCCTCCCTTTACAGACACCATTGCCCCAATAGCTCCCTGATTTAAGGAAACGCAACTGTCTGTAGACACCCCGATTTGCGGGAACTGAAATGAGATTGGAATCCCCGATTTACTGGAACTGTAGTGACGCAGATTCCCCGATTTACAGGAACTGAAGTGACGCAGAATCCCCGATTTACTGGAACTGTAGAGACGTAGAATCCCCGATTTACTGGAACTGTAGTGACGCAGAATCCCCGATTTACTGGAACTGTAGAGACGTAGAATACCCGATTTACTGGAACTGTAGTGACGCAGATTCCCCGATTTACTGGAACTGTAGTGACGCAGAATCCCCGATTTACTGGAACTGTAGTGACGCAGAATCCCCGATTTACTTTAACTGTAGTGACGCAGAATCCCCGATTTACTGGAACTGTAGTGACGCAGAATCCCCGATTTACTGGAACTGTAGTGACGCAAAATCCACGATTTACAGGAACAATAGATATGGACACGGCAGGTGTGAGGACGCTCACACCTGGGCTGGGTTCCCCTGTGTTGCAAGGTGTATCAGAATGTTGAGGTTCTCGTCCGCAGCTTCTAAAGTGTGTACTGTCTTTAAGGTCCTGAAAATGATTTTCTGTACCTTGCTTTTATATTTCCTCCATAGGAAATGATGTATAGCAGAACAAGTAAAGAATGTGGAAGCGAAATTATGGTGTGATGGTTGATAGGTAAAGCATTAATTTTACTAATTAAAAGATATATATATATATATATATATATATATATATATATATATATATATACCAGTTGATGTGATCTGGCCCTAGGCATACCACTAAGGTAATTACATATCTTTGTCAGTGAAACAAAGTAATTTTTGACAGTGGGAGTGACAAAAAGTAATCCAAAAAGTTAGTTACCATCCTAATCAACTTTAGGAAAAGTTACAGAAAATGAAAGTAGCTCGAAATAAAGATTACATATATCAGTTAAATGCACCTTTTTGGTAATTTACATTTTTTTCAAGTAAATTTTCATAAAAATCTTTTTCGACTTTTAAAAGAGTTCCTTCATTTCACAATGAAATTATTCATACCCAGTGTGATATAAACGGATGGGGATATGATTCGGGGAAAATAGGATTGATGCTTATTATTCAGTCCCGTTGTTTGAAGTTTCTTGATTATATATTGACACAAGTTGTGTGTTCTGGCCCGGAGTAGGAGAGAGAGATATTCACTGTCTCTCTTGCCTGAGGAGGGGCACCAGAGCTGGAAAGACGAAGGAATGTGTTTAATGTGTTGAATGTCAGCCAAGGTTCTCATTCACTCGTGTCTGTTTCTGTCACCTACTGTCTACAATACGTCCCCTGGTGTTTCTGTCGCCTAGTTTATGTGTACCCTGGTGTTTCTGTCGCCTAGCGTCTACGTCTCCTTGTGTTTCCGTCGCCTAGTTTCTGTGCCCCCTTGTGTTTCTGTCGCCTGGAGTCCACATCCCCTGGTGTTTCTGTCGCCTATTGTCTACATGCTCCGGTGTTTCTGTCGCGTAGTGTGTACGCCTCCTGCTGTATCTGTCATGTACAATGTACGTCTGGCGTTCCCGTCGTGTACTGTATGCGTCTCGTGAGTGTCGCATGTCTTTTGCGTCTCCTGGTGTTTCTGTCGTGTGCATCGTACGTCTTCTCGTGTGTTCTGTCGTGTACCCTGTACGTCATCTGGTGTTTCTGTCGTGCACACTGTACGACTCACGTTCGTCCGTTCTCTGCATCATCAATCTCTGCCCCGTTCAGTTTTCTTCTCTGGTTTTGATATATCTTTCCTACACTAATACTGCATACGTACGTAACACAGCTTCCATGAATTATTTCGCCGATAAATTCCTCTCAAAAAATATGCCAAGCCACAGGCACGGACGCCAGCGTCAAGTGCGCTCTTATCCACAATGCAGTGACAAGCTCTCGCTCTCTCTCCAAGCCAAACACGCTCACCAAATCTGCAGCCGAACACCCTCGCCAGCGCTAAAACACTGTACAAGTGATTCCCATTTTTCCCTGACGCCCATATGCTTAAGCTGTTGTTAGTCTCTGC
>JAYMFT010174500.1:0-12164 GCA_038088735.1 Panulirus argus
CACACATGTACATATTTAGACTTGCTCGCCCCCATCCACTCCTGATGCCACCCCGCCCCCCGGGAAAATATATATATGGAAACGCCCCCACCTGTTACACTGCGTGATTTAATAACCCGTCTTGTGTGAAGTACTTTGGTAGGAAAGTCTCCCTCTGAGATAAAAGAGATAATTAGATCACGCTACTCCTTCCCCATCGCCCAGTCAGCCGCGCAGTGACACTTTCTCCAAAGGTTTTCTCACCTCAGCGACAGGACACGTTTTGACTCCAGGCGGCGTCATGTAGAGCGCTCCGACGTGGAGTACTACAGCTAATGCAGTTTCCAAGGAAAGACATACTACATGTGGTTTTCAGATTAATTCAAGTGGATGTAGAGGACTTCACGGTCGATGATCCACATCGTATTGCCATTTTCTGTATTGTATGATGTATTTGCAGAATACAGTATTCCCCACGCAGAGTTAGTTGCTTATGGATTGCTTTCAGAGACGCTGTGAAACCATCTAAGATTATCCATCTTCCCCTCTTCTTATATCCTATCTATCTTAAAGAGTCAGGTAGATAACCGCTTAAGGAGCACTGAGTAATTTCTTTTTTTTCTTACCGTATTTTCCTTTCATCCAAGAGGGCCATGATCGAGCCAAATTTTGTTCAAAGCCTTGTCAGTCACACAGTACAATCATTGTCATCCTTCTGTCAAATAAGTAATAAAAAGCAAAACGAAGAATATGTCTGGAACTTCGGAAATACAAAGGATTAAAATGAAAATAAGCTGATATATGGAAAATCACTGGAACTGACTCGGGATATGGTTAAAGCGTCTTCACAAAAATATAAATCTAAATTGAAAGATACGGGCGAAAACCGTGGATGAAATCGTAATATTATCCATCTGTGTTTTCCTCCCACGTGTATCAAACTATCTTGCAAGTGAAAACATAGTTTCTGTTGTTACTGGCACAGAGCTCAGGGTTCGGGCCGATGGTTCGTACCCAGAAACAAAGCCTCGGACTTCGTGAGTGAACCCTAAGCCGAAGCATGTTACGTGCTAACGTATGAGACATAGGTTATTGTATATTCATCTCCAGAAAATGATTTGCCGTTTTTATTTTCGCCTTACTTTCCGGAACCAACCTTACTGCTCAAGATAAATAGAAGAAGCCTAGTTCCAGGGTGGGAGCCATGTGGGCCAACTCGTACAGTCTGTGTAGAGCTACTTGTAGAATTAACAACACCCGCCTTTACCTATAATCGCCAGGAAAGGAAGTGTTTACGAATAAAGAACTTTACCCTTAGAGTATCTATTTATCTATCAATAATCGCCCCAGAACCCCTGAAACTTTATATTTTTGAAGGAGTCCTTGTTTTAACCCAGGACTTCTGTTCCAAGAACTCCTTTTCAGCTCCAAGGCTGCTTTACTTACAGTAGTACGGAAATGGTGGACTCCAGAGGAGTGAAAAGATCTTCGACTAGACTGTGCCCACCTTTCGTCACCTGACGTTGGTGCAGCTTCACTGATGACTGATGACTTTCCATTCGTGGTGTAACCAAAGACAGAGGCGTAGTCCGGTAACGCCTGTAATCTGTTGCAGCTCTATGAAACACCGATCCGGCATTTTGGAGCACGTTCTGTAATTGTTATAGAATGACGAACATGTATCGCAGGCAATAAACTAAATCATAAGGGATGGTGAATTAGGCATTCCCTAGCATTCACGGCAATTGATCACCGGGAGGGAACCCACCTTCCCAAAGTTTAAAGATGTATGTTGGGGAGAGTGGGTGGCAGCGGTTCCAACCGTAATTACTGGTAATTAACATACATCACTGACGTCAGACGCGGGTGGGGCAAACCTGAAACATGGAGAGTAAGTTGTTCTAGATATATGAGTGACGTGCACACACACACACACACACACACACACACACACACACACACACACACGTGTGTGTGTGTGTGTGTGTGTGTGTTTCCGAGGCTGTCTCACTTTGATTTGTTGAACGAGAGTACAGTCTCCTCAGTGAACTTCTTGCTTCAAAGGAGATCAGTCCTGACCCTACTACTGAATGCAGCGCAGCCTTGTTCTTCCTAATAGTTGCACCATTTATATATAAGATTGAAGCGTCCTTTTACGGAGTACTGCTCTCGCATCTGGGGTGGTTGTAGCTCTGCATCCTTGCTTGAGAGTCGAGTCGAAAGCTGTCTAACTTATAGACTTTAAGACTTGACCCGCTTGTCTTGCACCGCAGTTTTGGCTCACTTTCCCTCTTATATATGTATTAATTTCGTTTTTGTTCCCAAGGACTGGCTGCTTTTGGGCCCCCACCGCTAGGTAGACCACGCAATGCTCGGCAAGCTGCTGAGTCACATGATTACTATGTGGCCGTTGGCAACTCAAGGGTGGGCCGTTTTGATAACTGTTTTTCCTTACATGTCGAAGCTTTAGAATTCTGTGCCTTCTCGTGTCTTTCCCAATAACTCTGACCTGATATTGTAAAAGCGAGGTTTTTCTTTTCCTCCAAAATTCGTAGATACTTGCCTCTTCCTTTTCCCTTTCATTAACCTCCGTATATTTCAGTTAAGGCCCAGCCTTGATGTGGAATTTTGTCAGTTGAGCCTCCAACATAAAATGTATACATATATATATATATATTTATTTATTTATGACGTAAATGAGACGGCCTTGATTAGGGACATTAAATAGCCCGTACCGTCTCAGCCAACGTAGAGAAAAAAAGTATTCCATCAGTGCAAGAGTGGAAAAAAAAAAAAAAAGTTGGCCGAGAGACATCGACAACAATACGGTTGCCATTTTGACGAAGCGGAGACCGACGAGGACGTTGATATCTGTGGGGAACTTACGATCATTAACGAGACATGTAGCTGAGATACGGGGTTTATATAACCAGCGACGTTTACAACTCCAGATTTCGTGAACAGATGCTCAACATTGTTGACGAGCTCATTACTGTCTGGCTTGGTGGAAAAAGATTCTGACCTACATTAGGTGGCTCTTGCGTCTTCCTGTCTCTTTGTCTCGTTCCTTCACTGTCTTCCCATAGCCTCTCGCGTAAAGGAATACCAGGGAAGTCGAACAGAAACCGATCACTTGAGTTCTTTTTCTGACTGTGGAAGATATCAGGAACTCGCAGATTAGTGTGGCAAAGAAATTGAACAACCTTGGTGACACCACTAGACCGATCCTCACTTTGAACCATTCACTCTCCTCTCTTCGTACTCGTATATTCTTAAGAACTTCCACAAAGCCTCTCTTTCAACCCCATCATATAACTTCTCCAAATCCATAAATGCCACATATAAATCCATTTGTATTTTTTTTAAGTTTTTCTCTCACAAATTATTCAAAGTAGATACCCGATCCACACATCCTTTACCATTTCTGAAACTACACTGCTCCTCCCCAATTTGATGCTCTATACATGCCGTCACCCTCTCAATTAATACCCTCCCATACAACTTACAAGTCATAGTCAACAAACTTGTACGTCTTTGGTTGAAACTCTCATCTTTATCCCCCTTGACTTTATATACTCGCACTATACATGCATTCTGCCAATCTTCAGGCACCTTACCATGATCCATGGATCATGATATATATATATATATATATATATATATATATATATATATATATATATATAACACGAGAGATAAAAGAAAATCTATTTTCAGCAACAAAATCTAATAAACGCCAGCTTCTGAATGAGAAAGAGGAAGGAATGGCAGAGCCAGATCTTGAGGTCCGGCAGGACAGAGAGCGAATTAACTCACTCTAGCCGTATCTTCAGCCTCAAGGTAGGCCACGGCACCCTAAGGCTCCCTGACTCGCCAGTGGCCATGACACAGGCCTATGGCACAAGCCGAAACCCACCTGCACTGGCTGGCACTCTCTGTATTCATTAGCGACCGTCTAATAGTTAACCTTAAGCAGACATGACATGTTCATTTAAGACTTTTCATCAGTTGTGGCCCGGAAATTAACATGACAGTAAGACTTTGAATAAGCACTCTCCTACACACAAAGAAACACACACACACACACACACACACACACACACACACACACACACAGAAACACGTTCATTAACACTATATCACAAAATGACTTCGGGGCTTGTAACCCTTCCTGCTTCTGGTCGAAAATTCCAAGCGCGGGTCGTCGGGGAAGAATATATTTTACTGTTACAAGCGGGAATTCTCCTGCTCCGGCTAGATTTGCTGCAGCAGCACTGCGTGTATTGCTTGTGGAAAGAGATTTACAGCATGGAAGAATGGAGGTTTAAGGAAGTTGGTGGTGGAGGAAAAGAGAGTTTGGAAGGAGACGCTGAATCTGTTGGGAAGAAAGGGATGCATGGAGGATACAGAACTTCGAAAGTCCTGAAGAAAAAATCAAATGGATGGTGTATATGTTTTGAAAGGATTGTTAATGAGGATTTGATGGGAGAATCTGCTGCAAATTTAAATTATCGGAAATGTCTTTAAGGTAAATAAAAGTAGAGACAAGTATTAGTGAAAATCTACAGCGAATTGCCCAACATTTTGACAATAATAGTGACAAAAGATAGATTTTTGAATAGAGGATGGGGGAGAGAATTTTCAAACAAGTGATTGAAAGTGATTCTAAAAATAGCATATATGCATTGACAGAGTATGATTAGAGAGAGAGAGAGAGAGAGAGGGGGGGGGGATTGATATTTTGCACGAAGTCTTTACAAAGGGGAAAGTAATAGGCGGAATAAAGCTCATAAAGAATGAGAACCTGTGTGCGTAGACGGAGTAGCGAGCTAGATGTTGAGGTGCGGAGGCTATACTGCCATGGAGCGGATCTGGAGTGTGTGTTTAGAGGCACGAACATGAAGTAAGGCTCCAAATATCCCGAGGAAGGCAGTAAAGGTTTTACTGTTAACACGAAAGGGGAATAGTTGCTGTATGATAAAATCTTGGCTTAGTTGGCAAGATGTATGGTTGGACAGGTATTGCCGATGTAAAAAGGACCAATGGACTCTTATGATTAGTGAGGTTGACAGTGGCGTTAAGGAAGGGAAGATGGTGAGCTGACAATATCACTGCACTACATTCAACAAAATCTTTATTACCCCTTTACTTTCCCGTTTGTGATCCTTTCCCATAAACTTATTTCTCTTTCTTTTGTTTCCAGCTGTTCTTTCATGTCCAATAAGTTCTTTAAAATATTCTCTTTATATTCAACCAACTTCATTTTTTGTTACTTTTTCCCAGACTTGTGTAACAAACTTTCACTCCTTACATATACCTCAGTTCTACTTTTCTTCACCTCCATCCGGACTAACATGTTGATCCCCTTGGGATTCTGATTATTTATATTCCAAGGTTCCCATTTGCTTGTCTGGTGTGATATATGCTATCCTTTCAGCTCTTCCGTTCAGCGATATATATTCGACATTCATCGTCCTCCATTCCTCACTATTTTCTGAAACATTTAGCTTCTAACAAACTCTTCTTTTTCTTCCAACACCAGTTTTTAGATATCTTCATTCCACAAGGTTGTACCTCTCTTTCCACAACTTTTACGTGACGTACTACACATTCTCCTGTGGCCTTCCTACAAATCGTTCATAAATTGCTGCGAAGAGATATAACTAGAAGAAACAAAGTAAAATGGGTTAGTAACTCGAAACGCCAATATTTGTGACTGAATGCAGATTGTCTCCTGCACGATCACTCACTATCATGTTTCCTACAAAGAAAGAGACAGACACCGCCGAACGTATCTTTACTACGCTTTCGATAAACTTAGACACATTTTCCCTATAGAAACACAATTTCCCTGAAGAGAAATGCATCTTCGCTTCACCACAGACAACTGTGTGTAGGCGTTCACCTTTGACAAACAGCAGCACACCCTCGACACACCTGGCTGCTGAACTGACCCTTACAAGTTAGGGAACAGATCAAGGAGCCAAGTGAGGAATTTTCCTTCTATAGCTCTGTCATCTGTTCTTGACGCTACCTCGCTCACGCAGGAAATGGCGAGCATGTAAAAGGAAAAAAAAAAGATTTATATATAAAGAAATGGTTATCTCTTCTACGGAGGGAAACGTAGCTGTCACATAATAAGTAAAAACACGGGGAAAGCCTCGTAAACAAAAACAATTAGTCTCGAATCATTAGCATACAGGAAAAAGCATAACAGTTGCTGCAAAATTAAACTCGAGGTGTAAATTCAAAGAGCAAAAGCAGAATTGTCATGGGTTGAGGCAGGAGTGCACACACGCACAGATTATCCCTGGAATCCAGCCAGTGGACGTTAGGCTGGGAAGACTCGGCTGAGCCACGGACCTTTCCTCACTATTTTTCCCCGGCCGGCGTGGGAAGCGGCTGACTGTGTTTCGAAAGAGACCAGCACACATTTCAGGTTAATTCCCCACCTTAAGTACTACCCCATTATTACAGTAGTCTTTTTTTTTTTTGTTTGATGATGGAGAAAACTTTTTTTTTTGAACCCGAAAGGTTTAATAGATTCATGATTGTCATATTGTTGTTATATGGCGCTAACGCTGCCTGCCTCGCTATACAGGAACATCTACCACTTCCTCCTCCAGATGAAAGGAACGAAGTCCTCTGCAGCGCCAAGGAAACGAGTCGAACAACATCTGACGTGGTATCAGGGAACAGGAAATGGGTATTTTGGAAGAGTTGCGAACAGAGATTTGTAAAAGGTAAATATCTGTTAAAAAAACAAGAGTCGTTTAGGTAATCCTGTAAATGAATTATGAACGTTCTCTATGTACTGTAAAAGCTGGGCCCATCTTTTACAGTTTCAAAGACGCACAAAAGAAAATTGATTTCGTTAAACTTATTCATGGTTTTTATTCCGATATAAGAAATTTGTTCTGTTTCAGATATAAAGAATTGGTCAAAAAGAAAAGAAAGAAATTGTTTTAACCTTTAGTGTCGCGTCGTGTCTCTTTACCAGGTTTCGGGGGAGGTTTTATAGTTTCTCTGTTAATCATTCGTTACGTGACGTCACTTCATGGGCAAGTTGCACTAACCTCGTGTCATGCGTGGGGCTGCACCAGTAGCAACAAATTTCAGGTAAATGGTTGGACAAAAAGGAGCCTGGATGGGCCACATCAAGGTATATAACCTTTCAGGGAGCAAATATTACGTACTCTAACCACCTCGTAAATACAGGCCACTGCTAGAGCTTAATGGCCATAACGGTAGGATGTACTCCACGAGCGGAAGACATTATAACCAGACGCCGTGCCCTCTATGTCTGTCGGTAGAAAATCCGTCGTGCTGTAAAATGTGCAGAAAAAAAATCTTTCATTCTTTTAGGGCTGGTCCTACTGCGACAATAAATCCGACGACATTGCCTTCTTTTTCCCTCTGCTGACGACGATGTAGCCTCGTCGAAGGCGATTTCTCGCTAAGTCCGCTGGCACTGTGGACGTAATACGGAGAGAGAGAGAGAGAGAGAGAGAGAGAGAGAGAGAGAGAGAGAGAGAGAGAGAGAGAGAGCTGTAGCTGTCAAGAGAGGTTGCCAAATGAATATAAAAAACATGTGGGGCTACACATATCCCATTAAAGTTCAAGACGGTGCAAGGAAATCCCTTCGACTGATGTAGGGATGGCGGGGAGCGAGACTTGTGGCTCCTGTCAGGGTTGGGTTGTCCATAGCACCTGAGATACGAGGTTTCAAAGACGGTGACGGACTTGCGAAGCCCCGGTATTAAGACAGGCGACACCGGTTATTCGAGGACACATTCCTCTCTTTCCAGATCCCTCGTCCTCCCGCTTCTCCTCTCCTTTCTTCCCTCCCTCCATCTTGCGATTCACCAGAGCCCCGGCAGCCAGGATTAAGCAGCAGGACTTATCCTGCACAGCCGCTGTGACGTACATCCTGTCGTGCTCAATTTTTTTCCTTCCTTTAGCTGGTAAAACACAACGAACAAATACAGACGAAAGCTGAGATTTTGATGTATCCCGAGACATGCAGGATTATATATTCACAGAAAAATTCTAGACATGAATAAACTACTCTCAAATGTCATCCGCCATCACGTCCACCACATTCAACAACATTGCACTCTCTGCGAATGCAGGGAAAAATCTGGGCTTTTCAGTCGACAAGGGGGAAGACCAGCGTAACTCACTCTGGCCTTAATCACAGTTGAGTCCGGCGTCCGTGGTAATAGGCTAAATAGATCTTGTTTGTTGCAGACTTTAAGCTGGCTGTTCTGTCACTTTTATTCTCGGGCTTCCCGTTCGTTGACAGCTTCCTGTTGGTTGGGGGCGGGTGTCTGTGTATGAATGTGTCTGTGTGAATGTGTGTATTTTGTGTGTGGGTGTGCACGTGTGTTTAGTAAAAATAACGATGAATGATTTGTTGAATTATGTTTTTTATCTGCGTTAGGGGTTGAAGGTATTCCGAGAAATTCCGAACTTGTGAGCTCACATTTCTTGAATATTATCTCTCACGCAGCCTTTTACACGAGTTCTGTCGTCCTTCACAATATCATCACTTATTCTATATGTTTGCCACTTTAATCGTATAAAAGTACTTCTTGACATCTCTTCCGAAAATGTTTTAGGTTTTCGTGAGCTAAGTACGTACTTCAAGGCTCTGTTTAATCATTAGGTGACGGTTTAAAAGATGTAGAGGTAATTACGTACCGTCCGATGCTGGTTCGCAATTTCAGGTGGGGTATCTGGTCCTCAAGGACAGGATGGAATATCAAGAGGGACACGTGGAGACCGTCTGGATTCGCTCTCCGTATTCCAGGCACGTACTGCATAATCAGAAGCCAGTCTCGAGTAATCCAGGCTCTCACAAACCGATGAAAAGCGGTCATCGCGAGACATTCGCATACATCCAACGAGTCGATAAGTACCAGATGAAGTCTGAGGAACGTATAAGGACGTATTTGGGTTATGATGCTGATCTAGTTGGGATGGTGACGTATATCGTTGTACAAGTTGCACGGTACTGGTAGTCGGCGCGTACAGGTGCTGGAAGCTGTTCATATACGGGAGTCTCTCAGCTATCAACAGTACAACGAACAGGGTGGTTACGGTTCCCCTGTTTAGCGGTCAGCCCATTCCACGGCGCGTTGAGTAACCCCCTGCAGCGTCGCCGGCCGCTGTCCCTCTGCCTCAGAGGAATGGTTCTCCAAGGTGATCAGAGAGAGAGAGAATTAGGCTATTAAGTGAGGTCACATCACGTAACCCAGGACGGGGTAGCACCTGACGGATCCTCTTGCCCTCCCTTCCATGTCTCCTCTCCCTCCTAAACCCGCTACATCTGACCGGCCAAGGAGACTAATACCTTGGACTGCTGGTGTTAAAAGGCTCTATTCCCAAAAACTGAAGTTCCCTCCATTATGAAGCGATGACACTGGTCGATTATTTTGTTCTCTGATTTCAGAAAATGGTTATTCTTGGTAGGACATCTTACGGTGACCAACAATACTCGAGTATACCACAGTTTTGAAAACGATCTGGTGTTTATGTAAGTGAATCTGTTCGTGATTGCTATTTTTCAAGTACACGTAAAGATTTTTAATCTATTGATATAGTGTGTGTATGATTACCATTTGTGATTATCATTTGTTTTACGTGGGAAAGATCGAAACACGTGTTTGTATGTACAACAGATGTATCCTGACTTACAAGTGTCTGCGTATTTACTTTGTTTCCTAACTGTAGAAAAGTGGAACAGAATATACCTCAAGGGTATACGATTTACATTGATACAATAATTCATTTAAGTGGTCTGAGGTACGTTGATGAAAATCATTTGATTAATGATTATTCCGTAATTATTTTCACAACACTTATTATATGAAAAAAATTGTGTGAAATTCAATTTGAAATGGAACCTGAATTAATAAAACTGTTCATCCATATGATAAACTTGCAAATATATATCAAATCTCAATAAATCTCTAATAAGGGATAGTGCTTAAAATGTTTATTCGTGCATCTTTATGAAAAACATTTTCGACCTTTCATGGAAAGGATTCTGGCTCAGCGTTCATTGAACCGTCAGTGGCCATTAACATCTAGCGTTAACCATACTCATAAGCCAGATACTCTAGTGGAGCTAATGCATAACTGTTTCCAGCTGTGACAACCTTGACCAGATGATCTCATCCTACTGACCAAAGAGTTTGTACCACAAACTGGAAGTATAGATGTCTCTCCTTGGATCTGATGAGTCGTTTCTTAGATGGTTAGCCGCTAATCCTAACTCTGTACTGTTTGTACCAAACTTAACGTCGAAAATGATACAAGATATTGTGCAAGAGATGAGCTTACTTTGCCGCGTAATTAGCAAACTGCGAAAGAAATTGGACGGTGGTTCAGCTATTGGGGGCGCATGTTTAATCAAAACATCGAGGTATTCCATGGGTCGAAATCACAGACTGATTCCTTATATCTACCTATTACCTGCGAACCCACGTCTTCATGGTGCAAGAGCAAACATTGCTGACGGTCATTGATATAACGTAAAAAGAATCGACACATTTACGCCACAAGTATGAGAGAAGTGAAAGTCTTTCGTGTTAATTTTTTTTCTAGATGAAAGGAGTATTTACAAGTGTATATGGAGTAATGAAATAATTTAATGAATTACCACTACTGCCTACTGTGTGCGTAAATTAGCAGCTGGGACCAGAGATAGCGGGGGATCCTGTTGCAGTGAGGCAGCCTGTAGGATACGGAGGGAGGCCCAACAAGAACCAGGCATGGAATAGGAAGCCTTGCCGGAACCAGGCAGCGGAGGAGAAGGAAAGAGACAGAAGCTCCGCTTGAACCGGCTGTGGGAGGGGGGAAGCCCTCCTTCAACTCGGGGAACACTGTAGGTAACTACCTGTGTGTGAGGGACTGACGAAAGCTCTTACTACGACTAGCCAATTGGGTGGGAGACGAGTGAGAGGGAGGTAGGTAGGTAGGTCCCCCTTACCACGAGACATGTCCGTGAGAAAGAGAGCATGAAACCCCGCTTCATCTGGGTACCAAAGCAGGAGACATGGTTTGTCGTCTGATGAACTACTGAAATGATTGCATTTGAACCAATGATGGTTATAGATGGAGGTTTGAATATCCACCATAAGCACAGTAAGCAAGGAATTTTCCACTCGCAGATAAATTCTCCAGTTACTGTAAAGGCTGAATGCGTTTCCCACACTCGTAGGCAGAAAACGGGGCAGTAGAGCAGTACCGCGCATTACCGACTCATTCCTGCGTCGAATCCTGAAATTTTGATTAGCCTTTCTGCCACATCGACTGCCTTTGTATTGTAATTTCAGGACGTGTACTGTTCGATTATCAAAAGTGTCGTGTTTGTAAGTCAAATTGCATCGCTTGCTGGAAAGAACGAAATTTTAAGTAGGCATCCTATTCAGACAACAACAAGCGGCATTTGCTTCGTGTGTTTTGAAACATTTCAGCACCGAAAAAGAAACCACAGTATCTCGGTTTGGAAAGAATATTTGTTCACGTCAAAGAGAGGGGAAAAAGGAAGTTTTTATCGCGAACTCAATTTATTTCATTCGCAAATAAAAATGTTAGGATGAAAGAAAAAGGAAAAATGCTTATTTTTTTTTTTGATATGGTGTATGTCAAACGGCCTAAATCATTTGGGAATGTTCTATCTTTTAATTTCCGTACAAAATTGTGTGTGTGCGTATATGTGTGTGTGTGTGTGTATGTGTGATTGCTCATTTGTACATCGAGGATGGGGAGTTCTGCACTCCTGGTACCCTTACCCCCCGACTCTTAAACTATCTCTCCCATAAACTGTTTTGAACTTTTGTATACTATCGGAAATCTGTGCTGCTCAGTTCGCTTGTTTAATTCCTCCACTAATGTCGCACCACAAAAGTACTTTCTTTTACATTTCTTTTCTAACAGTTTTTCCTACTAAGTGTCTTGATGATGCTTCTGGTTGTAACGCCGTCTGTTCGCGTCTTTCAAAGAACTGTTTATTCTCTGAATTGAGTTATCATTGTCATATCACTCCTTTCTCTTCTCCCTCTATTGGTAGACTGTGTGTATGGGAAACTGCAATCACTTATGCAAAAGGAAAGAAAAAAGTAGAAATATATATATATATATATATATATATATATATATATATATATATAAGAGAG
>JAYMFT010174511.1:0-12164 GCA_038088735.1 Panulirus argus
AGTAAGAGGAGCATCAGGGGGTGAGGGAATGTTAGAGTCATCCAAGGTGGAGTTAGAGGAGAAACGGGAACCAAAGAAAGTTACCTTGTCAGAGGGAGAGACACCTTTAGTACCGTCAGGACGGAAAAGTGAGGGAAAGGTAAGGCGACACAAGTTGTTAGAGATACCCTTAGCTAAAGGCCAGAAAGACCTACCTGTGGATGACGAGGAGAGGTTATCGAAATTCCTTTTAATAAAGGAACGCTTCGCCTCACGGATAACGCGCTTGCAGTGATTGCGAGCAGTGATAAAAACTGAATGGGAGCCACAGGTAGGAGAGTATTCCACGCCCGATATGTCTGATCCCTTATCTGAATGGCCTCAGAACAGGAACTGTTGAACCATGAATTGGATGAAGTAATCTTGGAAGAAGAGGGAATAAATACTTCCATTCCCGCAAGAATAACCTCTGTTATGCGTTTGGTGTAGACAGAAGCATCAACACATGAGACAGTAATTTACCCAGGGAAAGTCAGAAAAATAGTTACGTAAGTTATATCAGTCAGCTTTGTTCAGGTGCCAGTATTTACGCTTAGAAGGGGCTGCTGGAGGGGGAGGTGCCGTTAGAATAGATGCATATATGAGAGTATAATAAGATGAACCAATTGCGGGCGAGATTGTGTATTTACAGCGAGATGGACTAGTGAAAAACAAATCCAGAATATTAGAAGAGTGTTCATAGCGGTTAGGTATATTGGTAGGGTGGGATATTATTTGCTCTAAATCATTGAGAATGGAGAATGTGAGGACTTCGATCCATCCACTATCCGTATGGGAGGCATTCAGTCATTCCTTATTGTGAACGTTGAAATCCCCGAGGTAGAGGATCTCAGCTTGCGGGTGATAGGATGTCACAGTATCATGGCAGGAGTTTAGACAGTCGAAGAAGGATATAAAATTTGTAGAATCAGGAGAGCAATAGGCGAAACAGAGGACAAGTGTAGTAGTAGCGAGACAGACTTTGAGTCACAAAACATCAAAGTTTGGAGACTGAAGGTCCTTGAGGCGTGCAACAGGTGTGTGTATGTTGGAGTAAGCAAAAACACCACCTTTAAATCGGAATCGTTAGTGGAGATTATAATTAGATATGAAAAAGGGACTAGTAAGAACATCATTAGACAACTGTGTCTCAGACAGCAGTAAGATATTAGGAGAGGTACTAGACAGATTGTGTTCAACTGAGAGACCACGAATGTTGGTATAGTGAATAGGTCTCAGAGAGAGGGAAGAGTCGTGGGCGGGGCTGGTGTTTCTAATGCTGGAGCCCTCCCTCTCACTGGCAGTTGGGTCAGGCTGGAACCCGGAGATTCTTAGCACCCCATGATGCCGGGTACTACGGGCCACAAATCCGACGGACACTGTCAAGATGATACTTATAAATGTTAGAGCGGATAGGAATTGACGAGGGTACTTATGTGAAAAAAGTAATGATAATAAGCAAGGTATGATTAGGTGTGTGGTGCTTGTAAGAGTAAGATGGCAGGACTAGCCTGGTAGTGCCGTTTTGACTACCAAAGTATAATGTATGGCGGACAGAGTATGAAATATGACAGATTATAAAAAATCTGACGACTAAAGTATAACGTCCGGTGACCAGAGTATAACATCTGAGGGCCATAGTATAACTACTGGCAGCCAGAGTATAACGTCTGGCTACCGGAATATAACGTCTGGTGGCCAGAATATAAATTCTGGCGGCCAGAGTACAACGTCTGTCGACCAGAATATAACATGATTTAGCAAGAGTATAACGTCTGGCGGCCAGAGTATAGCGTAATATAGCCAGAGTATAACGTCTGGCGACCAGAGTATAACATCAGACAGCCAGAGTATAATATCTGACGGCCACAGTATAACGTCTGGCGGCTAGAGTATACATCACACAGAGAGAGTATAACGTCTGACGGTGAAAGTATAACGTCTGGCGGCTGAAGTATATCGTCCGGCGCCCAGGGTATAACGTCTAGCGCCAGGATGTAATGTCTAGCGGCCAAAGTATAACGTTTGGCTGTCAGGGTATAACGTTTTGTGGCTAGAGTATGATTTTTGTCAACCAGAATATAACATCTGGTGGGTATAGTATAATGTCTGGCGGCCAGAGTATAACGACTGGCAAACAGGGTATGATTTCTGGTAGCAAGAGTATAAGGTCTTACGGCCAGAGTATATCATCTGACGGCCAGAATATAACGTCTGGTGTCTAAAATATAACGTCTGGCGACCAGAATACAACATCAGGCAGCCAGGCTATAATGTCAGGCGGCCAGAGTATAACGTGTCATAGCCAGAGTATAACATCAGACGGCCAGAGTATAACATCTGTCAGCTGAAGTACAGCGTCTGGCAACCAGAGTATAACATCTGGCGACCAGAGTATAACATCTGGCGGCCAGAGAATAACATCTGGCGGCCAGAGTGTAACATCTGGCGGCCAGAGTGTAACATCTGGCGGCTAGGATATCACATATGTCGGCCGGGGTATAACTTCATTCGGTCAGAGTATAACATTTGATAGCTTGGGTATAACGTCTGGCGGCCAGAGTATAACGTCAGGCGGCAAGAGTGTAACATTTGATGGCCTGGGCATAACGCCTAGGGGGCCCAAGTATAATGTCTGGTGGCCAGGGTATAACGTATAGCGGCTAAAGTTTAACGTCTGGCAGGCAGAGTTTGATTTCTGTTAGCCAGAGTATAAGGTCTGGCGGCCAGGGTATATCATCTGACGGCAAGATTGTATCGTCTGGCGGCCAGGGTGTAACGTCTGGCAGCCAGAGTATAACGTCTCATGGCTAGAGTATAACGTGTGGCATCCAAAGTATAATGTATGGCGGACAGAGTATAAGATATGACGGTTAGATTAAAAAATCTGGCGGCTAAAGTATAACGTCTGGCGGCCACAGCATAACGTCTAGCGGCATGGGTATAACGTCTGGCGACCATAATATAACATCACATAGCCTAGTCCAATATCTGGCGGCCAGAGTACAACGTCTGGAGGCCATAGTATAACGTCTGGCGACAATAGTATAACATCAGACAGCCAGAATATAATATCTGACGGCCACAGTATAACACCTGGCGGCTAGATATAACATCACACAGACAGAGTATAACGTCTGACGGTCTAAGCATAACATCTATCGGCCAGAGTAGAACATCTGGCGGTCAGGGTATAAATTTAGCGGCCAAAGTATAACGTCTGGCGGCCAAGGTATAGCTTGTGGCGGCCAGAGTATAACTTCTGGTGGCCAGGGTATAACATCTAGTGCCAGGATGTAATGTCTAGCGGCCAAAGTATAACGTTTGGCAGCCAGAGCATAACGTCAGGCGGCCAGGGTATAACATTTGACGGCAAGATTATAACGTATCGCAGCCTAGACATAACGTGTGACGATCACAGTATACTGTCCTTCGGCAAGAGCATAAAGTTTGTCGTCCAGGGTATAATGTCAAACGGCCGAAGTATAACGTCTGGCGGCCAGAGTATAACGTTTGATAACTAGAATATGATGTCTGTTAACCAGAGTATAAGGTGAAGCGGCCAGATTATAACGACTGGCGGGCAGAGTATAATGTTTGGAAGTCGGAGTATAACGTGTGGCAGCCAGAGTATAACGACTGGCAGGCAGAGCATGATTTCTGGTAGCCAGTGTTACGACCACATCCCCTCCTTTCATAGATGTATAATCAGCCCATAGGCCCATTAAACAAAAGATCTGAAATAATGGCTTCTGTTAACAGAGAGATATAGGCTAGACACAAATTCCTTTTACCATCTGGCTAACATCTAACAGCTGACGGCCGCTTGATATTTTCTCCTCTCCACTCAGTACTGGATTAAATACCAAACACTTGTGTATATAAAGTATAAAATATATTTACATTATGAAAAAAACATGTGCTCTCTCCATCCTTTACATGGTAAACTTTCTTCTATATTAAGTTATTCCTATAACTCTTTCACTATGTCAGTCGTAGCAACTATAATGACCTCATTTTAGCATAAGTCCTTGAAATCAGCAAGATGACTACAAATAATATAATAATTTTACCACACAGGCGTTATACAAACATTCTATTAACAAGCCTTAATGAGAGAAAGAAAATCAAGCGGCCGTTAGCTGTCAAGAGATGTTAGCCAGATGGTTAAGAGGAATCTATGTTTAGCCTATATCCCTCTGCTAACAGAAGCCATTATTCCAGATATTTGATATAATGGGCCTATGGGCTGATTATTCATCTATGACAGGAAGGGATGTGGTCGTAATATGGGGGCTGGCCGGGATATTTGAAAACCACCTGTCCATGATGACTGCAAACCAAGGAACTGACTCTCTAGTGTAGCCAAGAGCTACCGAAGTGGTGGATTAGTACTCTACGGTGCTCTTGTCTGATGTACTGCTGAAGATTTCAGCATACAAGTAAGAGTTTATAGTTGTAAAACATGTCTGATAACGTGAAGTTCAGGGAAATCCATGATGTGCACTTCCTGTACCAGTGCAGTAAAGACGAATTAAGCCAGTTAGCAGTTCTGTATGAAACGTCTCTGAGGTCACACATCAAAAGTGATATACAGAGAGAATTCATTGATGAATTAGTGTCCTTAGAAGTAATGGAGAAATCTGAAGATGTTGAAAATAGTGGTGATGGTGAAATGCAGATAAGTGAAAAAATGGCGATGGGGGAATTGAGGTTAGAATTTGAGCTTAAGAAATTACAGATAGAAGCAGAAATAGAGGCAGAAAAAGGGAGAATTCAGGCAAAAAAATAGGTGAAACTTAGGAAATTAGAAATTGACGAGAGAATAGGTGCAAGAGGAATTGGGGAGAAATATGAGAGTAATCCAGTTACATGAGTTTATAGAAGCTGAGGACTTCTTTGTTCAGTTTGAAAAAAATGTAAACTATTAAAGGATGGGATGAAAGTGACTGGGCTATGTTGATGCAGATTAAATCTAAAGGTAAAGCTAGAGAGGCGTATGCATGTCTGAGTATAGGGAGGAGCAGCAGATTAAAAGACTTAAAAAACTATCTTTTGGTAAGGTAGAGGCTTTTGCTACGGGATTATAATTTAGTTATTAAACACATAAGAGAAAAGGATAATGTTGTCGCTGATGCCTTGTCCTGTATTCCAGCTAGTCATGAGTCACCCAGTGGCTGACTCATGCCTCTTTTGGGAGGGAGATGTTACAGTCATCTTCATTCTTTCCCAATAATTGTTTCAGTTACCCATTAAGTATGTTTTACTTTCAGTTTTCTATGTAATCCAAAGTCTTTTGAAACGTCTAATGTAAGTTAAGATCAGAAGTTTTGTTTATTTGATTGTGTATAAATCAACAGTATGTATATTTTCTTTTGATATAATCTATGAGAGGCAAAGAAACATGTAACATATATGAGAAAAATAATAGAAATTACTTACATACAACGATAGAAGAAGTATTGGAACGAATGTTTTGATTTTCTCTCATCACAGGCTTGGTAAAAGATAATTTGTATAGCACCTGTTTGGTGAAATTATTATGTTATCTTTATTCTCTTATTGATTGCAAGGATTTATGTTGTTAAACTGAGGTCATTATAACTGTATACGACTGACAAAGTGAAATGTTTTTTGATACTGTAAATATATATTATACTTTTTATACACAAGTATTTGGTATTTAATCCAGTACTGAGTGGAGAGGAGAAAATATCAAGCGGCCATCAGCTGTTAGATGTTAGCCAGATGGTAAAGAGAATCTGTGTCTAGCCTATATCTCTCTGTTAGCAGAAGCCATTATTTCAGATTTTTTATTTAATGGGCCTATGGGTTGATTATACATCTATGAAAGGAAGGGATGTGGTCGTAACACCAGAGTATAAGGTCTTGCGGCCAGAGTATAACGTCTGGTGGCTAAAGTATAACGTCTAACGACCAGAATACAACATCAGACAGCCATACTATAATGTCTGGCGGCCAGAGTATAACGTATGGCGGACGGCGAGAGTATAACGTCTTGCGGCCAGAGAATAAAGTCTGGCGGCCAGGTTATAATGTCTAGCGGACAGAATATAACGTCTTAAAACCAGAATATAACATCTGTTGGCCAGAGTATGACATCTGACGGCCAGAGTATGATATCTGGCGGCTAGTATATAGGGTCTAGGAACCAGAGTATAAAATCAGACAGCCAGAGTATAGCATCTGTCGGCCAGAGTAAAACATCTGGTGGCTTGTGTATAACATGTGTCGGCCAAGGTATAACGTCAGTCGGTCAGAGTATAACATTTGACAGCTAGGGTATAACGTCTGGCTGCCAGAGTATAGCGTCTGGCGGCCAGAGTATAACATCTGACGGCTGTGGTATAACATCAGACGAGAAGAGTATTACGTTTTACAGCTAGGGTATAACGTCTGGTTGCCAGAGTATAACGTCAGGCGGCAAGAGTATAACATTTGACGGCCTGGGCATAACGTCTAACGGCCCAAGCATAATGTCTGGTGGCCAAGGTATAACTTTTAGTGGCTAAAGTATAACGTCTGGAGGACAGAGTATAACGTTCGACGGCTAAGATTTAACGTATGACAGCTAGAGTATGAGGTCTAGCGACCAGGTTATAACGTCTGACGGCTAGGGACAAAGTCTAGCAGCCAGGGTATAGCATCTAGCTGCCAGAGTATAACCTCTAGCGGCCAGAATATAACGTCTGGTAGCTAGAGTATAACGTCTGGGGGCTAGACTAAAAGTCAAGCGACCAGAGTATAACGTCTGGCAGCCTGAGTATAACGACTGGCAGGCAGAGTATGATTTCTGGTTGCCAGAGTATAAGGTCTGGCGGCCACAGAATAACATCTGGTGGCCAGGGTATAACTTCTGACGGCCAGAGTATAACTTCTGACGGCTAGAGTATAACTTCCGGTGGCCAGAGTATGATTTCTGGTAGCCAGAGTATAAGGTCTGTCGGCCAGAGTATGACGTCTGGCGGCCTGGGTATAACGTCTGGCGGCCATAGTATGACGTCTGGCGGCTAGAGTATAACGTCTGGCGGCCAGAGTAAAACGTCTAACGGCCAGAGTATAACTTCTGGCGGCTAGAATATAACATCTGGCAGCCAGAGTATAACGTCTGGCGGCCAGATCATAACGTCCGTCGACCAGGTTATAATGTCTAGAGACCAGAGCATAACGTCTTACAGCCAGAATATAACATCTGACGGTTTGAGTATAACGTCTGGCAGCCAAAATATAACGTGTGGCGACCAGAGTATAACACGAGACAGCCAGGGTTTAGCGTCTGGCTGCGGGAGTATAACATCTGACGGCCAGGGTATAACGTCTGGCGACCAGAGTATAACGTCTGATGGCCAGAGTTTGATGCATGGCAGCTAAAATATAATGTATGGCAGCCAGAATATAACGTATGGCGGCCAGAGTATAACGTCTAGCGGCCAGAGTATAACGTCTGATGGCCAGAGTATGATGTATGGCAGCTAAAGTATAATGTATGGCAGCCAGAATATAACGTCTGGCAGCCGGAGTACAACCTTTCATGGCTAGAATATAACGTCTGGCGGTCAGAGTATAACGTCTGGTGGCCAGGGTATAACGCTTTGCGGCCACGGTATAACTTTTGACGACCAGAGTATAACGTCTGGTGGCCAGGGTATAACGTTTTGCGGCCACGGTATAACTTTTGACGACCAGAGTACATCGTCTAGCGGTTAGAGTATAACATTTGGCAGCCAGAATATAACGTCTGACGGCCAGAGTGTAACGTTGGCGGCCAGGGTATAACGTCTGGCGGTAAGAATATGATGCCTGGCAGCCAGGGACAACGTCTAGCAGCCAGGGTATAATGTCTGACTGCTAGAGTATGACGTCTGCTTCCAGGTTATAACGTCTAACGGCCATGGACAAAGTCCAACAGCCAGGGTATAGCATCTAGCTGCCAGAGTATAACCTCTAGCGGCCAGTGTATAACGTCTGGTGGCCAGAGTATAAAGTCTAACGGCCAGAGTATAACATCCAGCGACCACAGTACAAAGTCTAGCGGCCAGTGTATCACATATAGTGACCAATGTATAACGTCTGGCTGCCAGCTTATAACGTCTGACGGCTAGGTTATAGCGTCTAACTGCTAGATTACAACCTCTAGAGCCCAGAGTATAACATCTGGTGGCCAAAGTATAACGTCTGGCATTCAGGGTATAACGTCTGACGGCTAGAGTATGACGTCTGGCAGCCAGGGTCTAACATCTCTCTGCCAGAGTATAACGTTTAGCGACCAAAGTATAACGTCTGGCGGCCACAGTATAACGTCTTGCGACAATGGTATTATTCTTGACGACCAGAGCATAACGTCTAGCGGTCAGAGTATAACGCTTGGCCGCCAGAGTATAACATTTGACGGATAGATCATAACGTCTGGCGGCCAGAGTACGACATATGACGGCCATAGTATTACGTCTGACAGCCAGAGTATAATATCTGGCGGACGGAGTATAACATCTGGCGACCAGATTATAATGTCCGGCGGTCAAAGCATAACTTCTGCTAGCCAGAGTTTAACGTCTGGAAGCCAAAGAATAACGTCTGGTAGTCAAAGTATAACGTCTGGTAGTCAAGGTATAATACCTGGCGACCAGAGCATAACGTCTGGCTGCCAGAATATAACATCTGGCGGTCAAGATGTCTGGCGGCCAGAGTATAACGTCTCGCAGCAAAGGTATAACGTCTGGCTCCCGGGTTAAAACGTCTGGCGGCCAGGATATAACGTCTTGTGACAAAGGTATAACGTCAGGCGACCAAGGTATACCGTCTGGCAACCAGAGTATAACATTTGACGGCAAGAGTATAACGTCTGGCGACCAGAGTATAGCGTCTGGCGGTCAGGGTATAACGTCTAGCGGCCAGAGTAAAACGTCTGGCGGCCAGAGTATAACGTCTGGCAGCCAGGGTATAGCTTTTGACGGCTAGAGTATAACGTCCAGTGGCAAGAGTATAACGTCTTGCGGCTAGAGTTTAACGCCTGGTGGCCAGGACATAACGTCTAGTGGCCAAGGTATAACGTCTGATGGCGAAAGTATAACGTCTAGCGGCCAGGGAGTAACGTCTGAGGGCCAGAGTATAACCTTTGACGAGCAGGATGTAACTTCTAGCGGCCAGAATATAACGTCTAGCAGCCAGGGTATAAATCTGGCAGGCAGGGTATAACATCTAGCGGCCAGAGAATAATGTCTGGCTGTAGGAATATGATATCTAGCGACCAGGGTATAACGTTTAGCGGCAAGATTATAACGTCTAGCAGCCAAGGTATAACGTCTACCGGCCATGGTATAACTTCTAGCAATCAGGATATAACGTCTAGCAGCCAGAGTATATCGTCTAGCGAACAAAGTATAACGTTTGATAGCCTGGGTATAACGCCTAACGGCCAGGTATAACGTGTAGGCCCAGAGTATAACGTCTAGCGGCCATGTTATTTTGGTGGCCAGGGTATAACGTCTATCGGCCAGAGAATAACGTCTGGCGGCCACCATATAATATCTAGCGGCCACGGTGAAATATCTGGCAGCCAGTGTATAACGTCTAGTAGCCAAGCTATAACATCTAGCGGCAATGTTATAACTTCTAGCGGCCAGGGTATAAAGTCTGGCAGCCAGAGTCTATCGTGTAGCGACCAAAGTATAACATCTGGTAGCCTGGATATAGCGTCTAATGGCCAGTATAACTTCTAGGGCCAGAGTATAACGTCTAGCGGCCAGGGTATAACGTCTGGCGGCCAGAGTATAGTGTGTAGCGGCCAGGATATAACGTCTGGCAGCCAAAGTACAATGTCTAGCAGCCAGAGTATATCGTCTAACTACTAAAATATAACGTCTGGTAGCCCGGTTATAACGTCTAATGGCCAGGTATAACATCTAGGGCCAGAGTATAACGTCTAACTACCAAAGTATAACGTCTGGTAGCCCGGTTATAACGTCTAATGGCCAGGTATAACATCTAGGGCCAGAGTATAACGTCTAACGGCCAAGGTATAACGTCTAGCGCCCAGAGTATAACGTCTGACGGCCAGGGTAAAACGTTTAGCGGCCAGAGTATAACGTCTAGTGGCAAGATTTTAACGTCTGGCAGCCATGACATAACATCTAGTGGCCAAGGAATAATGTCTGGCGGCTAGGGTTTAACGTCTAGGGGCCATGAAATAACGTCTGGGGGCCAGACTATAACGCCTGGTGGCCGGGATACAACTTCTAGCTGCCAGGGTATAGCGTCTTGCGGCTGTAATATAACGTTCGGCGGATAGTCTATAACGTCTTGTGGTCAGGGTATAACGTCTAGCGGCCAGGTTATAGCGTCTGGCGACCAGAGTATAACGTGTAGCAGCCAGGGTGAAACGTCTGGTGGCCAGAATATAACGTCTAGAGGCCAGAGTATAAAGTCTGGCACCCACTTTATAAAGTCTTGCAGCCAGATTATAACGTATGGCGGCCAGAATATAACGTTTGACGGCGAGGATTTGATGTCTGAAGGCCAGAGTTTAACGTCTAGTGGCCAGGGTATAACGTCTAGTGGCCAGGGTATAACGTCTAGTGGCCAGATTATAGTGTCTGACGGCCAGGGGATAAAGTCTAACAGTTAGGGTATAACGTCTGGCGGTCAGCGTATAACGTTTGGCGGCCAGAGTATAACATCCAGGGGCTAGAGTATATTGTCTGGCGGCCAGAGTATAACGTCCAGGGGCTAGAGTATATTGTCTGGCGGCCAGAGTATAACATCTATCGGCAAGGGTGTAACGTCTGGCGGCCAGGGTATAACGTCTGGTGATCAGAGTATAACGTGTATCAGCCAGGGTATAACGTCTATCTTCCATGGTATAATGCCTGGCGTCAAGTGTATAACGTCTGGCGGCCAGGGTATAACGTCTGGAGGCCAGGGTATAACGCCTGGCGGCCAGGGTATAAGGTGTGGCAGATATGTCGGGAGGCTTACATTAAACCCTTGAACTCAAAGGTGCGATCTTCAGCACATGTCGGTGTGATCTTAGAGCTTAACGGCAGGTGCTTGAGCAGAAGTTGGTGTGACACTTGGGAAGAGCACACTTTCCTTGGATATTTTCAAGTTCGTGTCAAAGCGCAGCACCGTCGTGCCCAAGGGTCGTGCCTCTTCAAGTAACAGAGAAGGCGACCCATGTAACAAGGTCTCTCGCACCCGAGAACAAGGAGGAATCATGAATGTCTTATGATAGTCCGACTTTTACTTCGTGTTTACTTTCCCTCTCCGCGCACAGTTATGTCCTTACTGCCCAAAATTCTTCCCTCGCGTTCAGCGTTTTGTGATTTGCGACCAAACACAGAGAAAATTATACATATCAGCTTAACCACAGAGGCAGGAATCTTATCGGGAAGATGAAAATGATTCAGCCACATCAGCACACTGCAACATTGCATGTAGAAACTTGGGAAATATATCCGGGATATTATGTTTAATCTGCAGGCGTTGAGAGCAATACTTTTAGCGATTGTATATGTCACGTGAGATCAGGTCCAGCAGCGCCAGGCGAGGACCGAATCAAAAGAAAAGGCTAGTACTAAGTTAGCAGAAGAGAGAGTAAACAAGTTATCGTACAGGCCAAGCAAAGGTACGTGCTAGAAAAGCAAAGCAATCACTGTATTTGCTTACCGCCTGGTGAGAGTAAGTGAGCTTCGAAAGAAGACTTATGTGAAGAAATATCAGGAGCGATTGAGTGTAGAATGGCAAAAGGTGAGAACAAATGAAGTGAGGGGAGTGGATGAGGAATGGGATGTATTTAGGGAAGCTCTGATGGCATGTGCAAGAGATGCATGTGGCATGAGAAAGGTGGGAGGAAGACAGATTAGGAAGGGTAGTGAGTGGTGGGATGAAGAAGTAAAGTTGTTGGTGAAAGAGAAAAGAGAGAGGTTCGGACGATACTTACAACGAAGGAGTGCAGATGACTGGGAGATGTATAAGAGAAAACGGCAGGAGGTCAAGAGGAAGGTACAAAGGATGAAAAAGAGGGCAAATGAGAGGTGGGATGAGAGATTTTCGTTAAACTTTAGGGAGAATAAAAAGATGTTTTGGGAGGAGGTAAATAATGTGCGTAAGACAAGAGAACAAATGGG
>JAYMFT010174522.1:0-12163 GCA_038088735.1 Panulirus argus
TATTTTTTTTTTTTTTTTTTTTTTTTTCTCTCATTAAATCATATGGCTGTAACTCTGTAAATAACTCGTTTAAACCAACAGCGTTATATGATATAGTTTATATTGTGTCTGCGGATAGTAAAAGTGTCCCAAACAGTGTAGTTTCGATATATGTGTAGTTATGAATGTGATGCTTAAATCTTAAAGGAAAAAAAGTCCTGATTGTCATGGCATGATTGTTACTCCAGTTACCCAGTTGATTTATTTTTTTCCTAACATATCGTACTTAAAGGTACCTATACATGCTATTTGTTCATATTTATTTACAGTTATACTTACCTTTCTTTATACTTTGGAAAAACAAGAAAGACAAGTCCTGGATTATCACTTTTCTGTTTGCTGCAAACTGTGCACCGGTGTCCTCTTCCACTCATCTTGACGTTTCTGAAAACACTCTCTAAAGCGTTTGTAAACAATCAGACAGCCAGCGAAATGGTGAATAGTGCCATCTGTTGACTCAACGCAGAATTAAAGCATCCAGTGCTCACGCGCGATTCATCCCGCTTTCCTCTCTTTCATACATAGTCTTTGCATTGTATCATGGAGGTCCATGATGCAATCAATCTTCCTGGATAGAAGTTGAATCTCTTTCTTATGACATGTATGATGTGATAGATATCTTAAAGAAAGAAAAAAGAAACGTGATTAAACACTGCTAGAATTTTTTGAATTACATTTATACCAGCTGGGCTGATTGTGCACAATAATGAGTGTTGCACTTATTTTCATGTTGGAATTTTTTGAAAATATAGGGAATGGGGTCAAAAGATAATCTCACAATGTAGTATTTCATGATAATGAGATTGGTGGACTGTCAGAACGAGAGGAAGGTTCATGAAAAAACAGGGGCCGTAAACTTGTAAAATAAAACGTAATGACAACTTAGAAGACGGGCAGAATGAGAGTAAATGGAAAATATATACAGATGTGGATAACTGAAAATCTACTGCTATAGACTGGATGCTTACGTGTATAGAGAAAAGACCAGACTGTGGAAGTATAGGCTAGACCCATGCAAGTTACAGGTGTCGTTTATATATAATAACCTACAGTATTAGGGTGTCACATCATTAAATGATTTTGACACGTCCCTGAGACATGAATGTAGTTCATAAAGCATAAGTCATAGAATTAAGTTGTAGTGTCAATCATTGATTTTGACGTGTTAGTAAAATAATTTATTCAGCATGACTTATAGTATTAAGTTGTATTATATATCGATGTTTGTATATTTATGTTGTTAAAAGAAAAACTTTACAAGAAGGGGTTTTACGTACGATACTTGAGTGAAAAGAATTAACATAAAACTGATTATATAAGGCTGAAGGAAAGAGTCCAATCAGAAAAGAATTCTAATCTAGTTCTCAGGTTGCTAATGGGTTGCTTAAACACATAAACACATAAGAAGTGAGGACACTGCAAGAGTCCTGTTGGCCCTTGCTAGGCAGGTCCTGCGTCTGTCCACACTACAACCAACCGACTGATCCCATAAACACATCCAACCTTCGTTTAAAGCTACCTAAAGACCTCGCTTCCACTACTGTACCTGGAAACTTATTCCATAAGTCTACTACTTTATTCCCAAACCAATATTTACCCACTTCCGACCTGAATGTTTTTTTTTTTCTAATTCAAATCAATTATTTCTTGTTCTGTCTGATGGCGCCATTCTACGAACTTTATTCATGTTACCTTTATTAATTCCCTCAACCCATTTAAAAACTTCAATCATATCCCCTCTAGCCTTCCTCCTCTTACATGAGTGTAAATTCATCCTTTTTAACCTTTCTTCATAAGTGAGGTTTCTAATTCCAGGGATCACTTTTCCCATCGCCATTGTACGCTTTCTAAACAATCTATATCAACTACATAGTATGGAGACCAAAACTCTACCGCATAATCCAAATGTCGTCTCGTCAGTGCAAGATAAAGTTGCAATAATACCCTAGGATTTTTATTGCTAATTGTCCAAATTAATGAACCCTAACATGCTAATAGCATTATTACCCACTTTGATACATTGTTGCCGCGGCTTGAGATCTTTGCTCACCAATACGAGAAAATCTCTTCCGCATTCTGTTGTACTAATAGTAATCTTGTCCAGTTTGTTATTAGTGTCCTGTATTTACCTACACTAAGGGTTCTGCATTTATCTATATTGAATTCCATTTTCCATGTACCTGCCCACTCTGATAATCTATTTAAATCTGTCCGCAAATTTACTGAATCTTCCTCTGAGTTCATCACGGCCCCAGTTTTTGTATCGTCGGAAAATTTACTTAAGTCATTGGTTATTCCCATATTCAAATCATAAATATATATAACGAAGAAGAGCGGTCCCAAGACTGACCCCTGAGGAACACCACTGGCTACATTGCCCCAGTTCGATGTAACTCCGTTGGTGCATACCCTCTGTTTTCGGTCACTGAGCCAAGCCCTAAACCAGTTAAATGCACAACCCCCGATGCCGTGTGCCGCTATTTTCTGAGCAGACGCTCATGAGGTACTCTGTCAAAAGTCTTACTTAAGTCTAAGTATACAAAATCATAACTCTTACTCTAATCAACAGTTTCATATATTTTGTTAAAGAAGGAGAGAAGGTTACTAAGACATGACATCCCTTTTGTAAACCCATGTTGTGAATCCCTAATGAGATCATGTTTCTCCAAGTGTTCCCGTATTTTGTCCGCTATAATTGATTCAAGATCCCGCTATAGATATCATACTGATAGAATGATAATTAGAAACAATGGATCCATCTCCTTTCTTAGAAATGGGAATGACATTTGCTGTCCTCCATTGCTTAAGAACTACGCCTGATTCTAGAGACTGCTCGAATATATTTAAAAGCGGAACACTTACTTCCTACCTACATTCTTTCAAGACTCTCGCATATATACCCTCTGGCCCAGGACTCTTTCTTAATTCTAACCGTTCTCTTTGTTTAGAAAAATCAAATTTATTTATTTCTATATGGGATAGCTTCCCGTTTTCGTCTCCCTTGTGTAAATTTGCTCAGGAACCGGATTGTTTGCATTCCCCTCCTGCATAAATATTGATGTGAAGTGACTATTCAAAATTTCACGTATTTCAGTCTCACTACCAGAATGCGATTTGATAGGTCCAATTTCCTCCTTAGCCTTCGTTCCATACATTTGAAAAAATCCCTTGGAATTATTTTCTTTGGCTTAGTTAACTACATTCATTTCTTAAATTCTCCTTGCCTTCCTAATCTTTGATATTTCAGTTCTCTTAATTTGTGTTAGCTGATCAACGAACGTAGCTACTGTGTCTTCAAGGATAAGCAGCGTATATATTACAATAGCATGCATATATATCATTCCTTTTTTTAATATGTATTCGCCATTTCCGTCGTTAGTGAGGTAGCATTAAGAACAGGAGATTGAGCCTTAGAGTGGAAAATCATCAACTGACCCCCTTATCTTCTGCTTCTTATGGAAAAGTTAACAGGAGGGGAGGATTTCCATCCCTCGCTCCCACAGCTTTTAGTCGCCTTCGACACGCAGGGAATCCGTCGTGTGAAGTATTATTCTCTCTCTCTCTCTCTCTCTCTCTCTCTCTCTCTCTCTCCCCCCCCCCCCACCTATCGCCAGGGATATGCATTCTATATACTAAAAATCTCGTTTATAAATGTTGAGAAAATATGACCAAGCATTAACATTAATAACAGGCAAAATCGATAACTATATGTACTTTTACGTTGTTTGTATATCAGAAGAACAATGCATATTCTATAAATATCTGCATATCAGAACAGTACATATGTTCTATATATCTGCATATCAGAAGAACAGTACATAGGTTCTATATATCTGCATATCAGAAGAACAGTACTTATGTTCCATATATATGCATATCAACTGCTTCGTCAGATTCATTCATCGGCCGAGCCTGGTGGTGGCGACGGAGGTCAATCCCATTAACAAAATGATTATTGAGGACGATGCTGAAGCACCCGGCAGACGGCGGTTCGCCTTCAAGGGACCAGTGTCCAAGCTGGTGGACTACCTCGCCACAGCTCTCAATTTCTCGTAAGTTTAGGTAACATCCAACTCTTAGTTTAGGGTTAGTACCCTGCAGAAGAAGCACTTCATGCGTTATCGGCTTTCGTATTCGGTGTCTTGTAACTACAGGTCTTAAAAGATGGATTGTCTCGGGAGAATCGCGTAATACTTATCGCAAAGGACCATCCTTAAACAACTGTAACAGACAGTCTGTCCTACAAATAGCGCCTCTAGAATACTACACCTCTACTTCAGCTACATCAGTTCATTGTCAGGAGTAAGGGACGATCATTAAAATCAAGTGCAACGCAATACACATCTCTTCACAGTAGACCTATCGCTCTTCCTGGCGAGCTATTTGGTTATATGAATTTCTCGGTCCAGTCTTACCACCTACCTTGATTTCCCTTGCTCCATCCACGTGTCTGGCCATGTCCTATTAGTCTTCTTAATATCATTCGTCTTAGAACCGACTGCAAGACCACCTAATGAAGTAGTAACGGCTGTATAGATCTTATGAATAAGTGAATTGATTCTAGAAAGTAGAAGCGATGTCGTCGCAAGTTAATGGTATATATATGTTATGTGTCTCAACGTTTGTCTCCCTATTACCCCTTTTGTCCGCTGTTTCGCATATGGGTCTCCTAATTCTACATATTTTATATCCTTCATCGACTATCTAAACTCCTGCCATGAGACTGTGACATTCTCTCACCCGTAAGCCGAGATCCTGTACCTCGGGGATTTCAACGTTCACCATAGGGAATGGTTGAATTCCTTACTCATGAATGGTGGAGGGCTCGAAGCCCTTACGTTCTCCATTCTCAATGATTTACAGCAAATTATCTCCCACTCTAACTATATACCTGACCGCTATGACCGCTCTCCTAATATTCTGGATTTGTTTTTCACCTTCAGTCCGTCTCGCTGGAAATACACAACCTCGCCCCCAATTAGTTCATCTGATCATACTCTCATAAATGTATCTATTCTAACTGCTATTCCCACTCCAGCAGCCCCTTCTAGGCGTAAATACTGGCACCTGAACAAAGCTGACTGGAATAACTTACGTAACTTCTTTTCTTATTTTCCCTGGGGAAATTACTGTCTCTTATGTGGTGATGCTTCTATCTCCGCCAAACACATAACAGAGGTTATTCTTGCGGGAATGGAAGCATTTATCCCATTTTCCTCCAACACTACTTCATCCAATCTATGGTTCAACCGTTCCTATCATGAGGCCATTCAGGCAAGGGATCAGGCATATCGGGCGTGAAAAATCTCTCCTACCTCTGACTCCCATTCCGCTTTTATCAGTGCCCGTAATCGCTGCAAACGCGTTGTTCGTAAGGCGAAACGGTTCTTTATTCAAAGGAAGTGCGATAACTTCTCCTCGTCATCCACTGAAAGGTTTTCATGGCTTTTAGCTTAGGGCATCTCTAACAACTTCTGTCAGTCTACCTTTCCCTCACTTTTCCGTCCTGACGGTACTATAGCTGTCTCTCTCGTTGATAGGGCAACTCTCTTTAGTTCCCGTTTCTTTTCTAACTCCACCTAGGACGACTCTAATATTCCCTCAACCCCTTTTGCACCTCTTACTAATCCTATGACTCTTCCTGTAATCTCTTTTCGGACTATCCGAAAACAACTTTTTTCTCTCGACAGAAGCAAAGCTTGTGGTCCTGATGGCATATATCCCCGTGTACTGAAAGAGTATACCTCTTAACTTGCACCTGTGCTTACTCGTCCAGATCGTTTGTTTAAGAACCAAAACTTTTACTTCTCCTTGGAAACATGCCTTGAAACATCCCATCCCTAAGAAGGGCGACCATTATAACCGGTCTAACTATAGTCCTATCTTTGAATCTACCATTTCCAAAGTCTCTGAATCCCTCCTCAACTCCCATATCCTTAAACACCTTGAAAATCACAGTCATCTCTCTGATATTCTTTCCCATCTCACTAATGTCTGGACATCATCCTTGAAAGATTTTGGGGAGTCATATGTAGTTGCTCTTGACAATTCTAAGGCTTTTGACAGAGTATGGCTTCGGGGTCTCATCTCTAAGCTCCCCTCTTTTGGTTTCCCTCCCTCATTTTGTTCCTTGATATCTAGCTTCCTTTCTGACCAATCACTCTCTGTGGTTGTTGATGGATCAGCCTTCCCACTTTTCTCCATCAACAGCGGTATCCCTCAAGAGTCTGTCCTATCCCCTTTTTTTCAACGAGTTTCTCTCTTCCACAAATAATCCAATGCACTCATTCGCTAACGACTCAGAGCTTCATTCATCAACATCCTTCAATTCTGCTCCCTCTTCTCTCACTCGATCTGCATCACGCTTTGACACAGCTTCCACAATAGACTCAGACTTGGACAGGAAATCTCAGTGGGATACACTAAATCTAGTTAAGTTTTTTGCCTCCAAGACCCAATTTTTACCCATCTCTCTATCGAAAATTCTTCACAACTCTCGCATCATTTTTGACGGTTCTGTAATTCCACCTCTTGATTCTATGAACATACTTGGTATTACAATAACATCCACTATTTTGGGAAATCCCACATTATGGGAATAGCTGAATATACCTCTAAGAAACTGGATGTCCTGTTTAGATGTAAGTTTTTCTCATCTGAAAGATGGTTCCGTTTATACAAGTGACTGATTCCATCTTGTATGGAGCACTGCTCTCATATTTGGGGTGGTTTTAGCTCTTTTTTCTTACTTGAGAGAGTTGAGACGGAAGCGGCCAGACGTATAAACTGTCCCAGGCTAACTTCCAAACTTGACCCCCTTGCCCAACGCCACAATGTTGGTTCACTTTCCCTTCTCTATAGGTATTACTTCGGCTTTTGCTCCCGACAGCTGGCTGCCTGTGTCTCCCCATCGCTAGCTAGATCACACAATACTCGGCAAGCTGCTGCGTCACATGATTATTGTGTGGCCATCGGCAACTCAAGGGTGTGCCGTTTTGATAACTGCTTCTTTCCCTACACGTCGAAGCTCTGGAACTCTCTACCTTCTCATGGCTTTCCCAATAACTATGACCTGGCTCATTTCAAGAGACATGTTTTTCACTCTCTCAAAAAATTTTAAATACTTTCTGTTTTTCCCCTTTTGTCAATTCTCTCTATATTCAATTAGGGTCTAGCCTTGATGTGGACTTTTGTCCGTGACTGGAGCCTTCAACATGAAAAAAAAGAGGTTTTGTAATTTGCTTGCTGCGATTTAATATAAGTGATTAGTAAGCATGTTAAGAGTTACTAAGAATAGGGGGCTTTTTAGAAGACTAAATTTCATAATGAAACTGAAGTATGTATATGGAAAATGCAAAGAGCTTCATTCTTTCCGTCATGAGAATGATAGGCAGGTCTTTACATTCCGTGAATTGTAAATCCATCCTCTTCCCTTGGCTTCTGCCGGCATAAAGGTGGAGGGCTTGGTAATGACGTCACTAAAGGAGGCGTTAAACAGTGTAGTGGAGGTGGTGGAGGCGTCGCGAGGAGCCACAGCTGAGTGTCTGCCCCAGCTGCTGTGTCACGTCAACCAAGGACTCCAACCCAACTCCCTGCGGGCAGCAGTTACGCGCACTTCTAGGTCAGTACTGGAGTCCGCAGTTGGTATTTAAAGCACTGCTCTTTATAAAAGTTTTTATTGTGGAAGTTTGTGCTACAGTAGCAATAAAGTTTCCTGAAAATGTGAATTAAGTTTTTGTGTTTGCATGTGGGATCTGCAACTTTTCAAATTTAAGTATGTTGTCGATATATATAAGTTGGTTGGCAGGCTCTTTAACCGGATATCACTTGTGTATAGGGAGATCTGTTTTCAACAGTAAAGCCTCATTATGATATATTTATTTTTGTTTATCCCGATAGATGTCTAAGGTGCTATAATTTTTTAGGAGTGAAGGATGCTGTGCGAGACCTGTTAAGATACGTACATATCGCAAGGCATCAACAACTCTGTTCCATTAAGTATTGCCTTAGTTGGCCCTCGTTTTTCTTGTAAACACCAGTGCCTTAACCAGTCCGTAGAAGGATAAACAGCACTCAGTATACCTTTATGTTAAGAAGGAACGAGCACTCAGGGTTAACTAGATATGGAAAGGTTCCGCAGCTTGTGGAGTGCAGTGGTGCACGACGGGAGGAAATGAAAATCTGACGATTTTTTTTTTCTCCGATCAATTAAGAGGAAATGTAATTATACGAACCTGCCAAAATGTCAAAAACTACCAAAGGTATTACTCAGTCATATCTAATATTAGGCTGAGAAAGTATTTTTATCGAGTTACAGTCACGAAAAGGAATTAAATGTTACTGAAGAAGCAAAAGAGAAACTGGAGAGATCATGGTTTTGAGCATCATTAGCAGAGAGAAGAAAAAAAGTGCCGAAAAATTCCACGAACACACCTAGACTTGGATGAGAAGCTGGGACAAAGAGTGTTACAAAATATGAAATATACGTAAGACTAGTCATTTGGTTTATCCATATCGGTTGGAATGACGGAAGGATTAATGTGGAATTAGACTCACAGATCTGCCAGACATATTCACAGTAGTCGAGCCCTCGGTTGGGGACAATCCAAAAATACTAGAAAGCGGACTGACAAAAGCCTGTAAGTCCACTGGTGATGTAAACACTTTAAGGAAGACACGAGTGAAGCCACAGGATGATGTAGCAAGCAAACAGCAGAATATTCTCAATGATTGGTAGTTAGTGTCATCCTAAAAACGGGGTGGACGGAGGTGGCTTGTAGGATTTTTACTACGAAAGTCGCTGCTCAGTCAGGTGGGGATAATGATTCCTTTTGGTTAGATGGGATTCTGAAACAGGAGGACCTTTGATATATTTTTCTTCAGGCACCTAGCCAAACCAATTTAAAGCAAAAATGTGGAATTCATGAACAACAGAACACTATACAAACAAGAAGTGAACAAAAAAATCACTTAAAGCAGAGAGTTTCTGCCATGATCTGATCATGATTCTCCAAGCAAAAGGGGACATTGTGAAAATATTGGTTCCCTTTGGGAAAGGAAAGAATGATCACAAAAGCAAAATGCTTGGTAGAGTGACAAGGGATCACAGGCGAGATGGGTCGGGATTTCCCCTCAAACATAATCAAATCCAACACCTGAGGTGAAGTGATTCTAAAGTATCGTCAGGATAACAGCTGTCTCGAACCAGGACGAGGTATTCGAGATGGATACAGTGATCTTAGGGCGAGAGGAAGGCTGTGATAACCCCCTCAGCAAGCCAAAGTAACCGGCTACATCCTCGGCCAGTTATAACAACGGTCCGATTATTGAATGTTGGACTAGCAAGGCGCCTCGCAATTTCAGCTAAATAGAAAAAAGTTATCAAACTATGTTTTTTTATCAATATTATTTAATATTTGGTTGATAGGGACTGATGATGACCTTTGCTGGAACAATAAAGCAAAACAACAAACAGCTGCATTTGTGTGAAGCTAATTGTTGCATTTACACCTGTCGAGGCTAGAAGATAAAAGCGCTGATGAGATGTTTGGAATGTGACCAATTGGGTCATTTCACCTCACCTGACCTTATCCTGGATACACTAAGTTGTGCCTTACCTACGCTTTCTTTGATTACTACTAAGACTGCTTTAGGGAGCGGATGTTAACAGCAAACATGGAGAAGTGATACGCTTTTCAGTTTAGGGTCAGCACTACAAATAGAATTAAGGAGAGAGCGCCGGACAAAATGGGGTCAGGATAGAGTGTGGGTGTCAACTGTAAGTAGAAACTGCGGGTAAGAGAGGTGTGGAGCTTTGAGGGAGCTGGTTCGACTCATGTTTGTTAGTTTTTAAGAGAATTATGGTGGATTTCTGTGGGAATCCAGGCATGCTGTTTTGAGTGGGCCAGTGTTTCATTTGCCTCATGTACTATTACAAGTTTGTTGTTGCTTAGGTAGAATCAGGTGGTGTAATGTGACTGTGAGTTCACTTGCCCATGAAAGGACTTCCATACTGTGGTCTACAGGTGGCAGCAGAAAGGCATGTTGGAAGAGAATGAAGAGGGAGAAAGACCTGCTCCCTTAGGAATTCCATTATAAAGCTTGAGTTTGGAACCATGAAGTTGGTTAAAGAAATTTCATCATTGTTATGAAGAGTGATGCCAGGAATCTTTTGTGTAAGAATGTGCCAGGGATGGTGTCTAATGATTTGCTGATATTTATTGCAAAAAGTACTGTATGTGAGAGGGACGTGGTTGGTGTCTGCTATCCAAGATATGTTGTATGAGGTGTGTGTGCTTTGTGGTCATGGAGTTACAGGGACCAAAGCTATTGTGTGTGGTCGACTCTGCTGGGAATCAGTTTTTCAAGGAGTTTGCATATTGATGATGGCAGTGGTACAGTGTGATAAGGTGAAGGGGAGATGGGTAGTTTGGAAGGTTTTAGGATGGCTACTACAGTATTTTAGCAAGTTTCCAGGTGTTTAGGATTATTTTGTGTAACCAGAAGTGGTTGAAGATATGTTCTTGGTTGCAATTTGGCCAAAGTGTTTTATATAGATGTTTGATAATGTTAGGGCCAGTTTCAGGAGATTTCTTTAAGATTTGGAGTTGAGAATGTTAATGGGAGTGGAGGTGGGTAAGCAGTTTTTAATTACCTAATAATACTGTATGGAGAGGAATATTACACTTGTGGGGCCTAATCTCTTTAACGGTCTTTGCTATCATACAACTTCTTAAATTTCTGTTTGCTGATTACTTTAACCTTGTCTTCATTCATATCGCTCCACTCACCCACCTGTCCTAAACTATAAGACTATATCTTCACATCTTTGTAAATAATATTGTGGCTTGACTTCATGTTAATTTTCATCTCTCAAAGACCTGTCACAGTGTACATCATCATTCTGGCTTAAAGACTAAATGGGTGTGATAAGGTCACCTTTCACTCTTTTCTCTTCTAAGGTGGATGAATTTAAGGTCTCTTGCCTTTACTTGTAACTCAGCTCTCTTGCTTTTGCTGCCATCTTTGTTGCTATCCTCTGTACGTTCTCTAATATCTTTTTTTGATTCTTTAAGTGCAATGACCAATTTTGAGAAGCATATCCAACAGCTTGTTGGATATTTCCTTACCCATGAACTTGAAAGCAATTCTGATATTTGTTAGCAGACAATTGGTCTCCTTAACTGTCCTAAGATAGGAATCTGGCAACAGGTTAAAGAGAATGTTGACCCCCCTAAGTCTTTCTTGCACAGATTTCTGCTGCTTATTTTCTGTTAGATGATAATCACAACGAGACCTTTTTTTGTTTTAAATCTTCCTCATTACTGTACATTTACTCAGGCTGAACTTCATCAATGATATACCAGACCAATGTTACAGGCTGCCTAGGTTCCCTTAAAGGTTCATGCAAATACTTCCCTCATGACCTTTGCATCACCAGCAAACATTCAAGTTGAAGTCCATACTTTGTGGCAAGTCATTTACATTGATCTATATGACAGATGGTCCCAGAACTGAAACTTGTGGGACTCCACTTGGGACCTCAACCTATTTTGAGGAGGCTCCTCTGACATGTATCCTTTGCTTCCTTCAACTAAGATAATCTGTCCATTGAAGGAGTCTCCTCTTTGTTCTTGATGTTCAAGCTTTCTAACCAGCCTCCCATGTGGCAAAGTGTCAAATGCTTTGTGGAAGTCCTGATACAAATGATCTGCCCAGCCTTCCATTTTGTATGAGACAGAGCTCACCCACTCACAGATATCTAAGTCAGTTACATAGGACACCTTTCCCTAAAACCTTGTTTCCTCTCACTTAGGTAATTTTTCCTCTGTAGAAAGTCTTCCATTAGCTTTCCGATTATTTTTTCTAGAATTTTACACACATTCATTGGGGAGACCAGCCTGTAGTTCATTGCTTCTTCCTGGTCCCTTTTTTTATAGATAGGTATAACTTTTGCCCTTTCCCACATCCTTATCTCTGTGCCTTTCTTCAGCAATAACTTTAATAGTATTTCAAGAGGCTCACCCAGTATATCTGTATGTATCTTCAGCTGTGGTTTCAGTGCATTACACATGACAGCTAGAGACTGAGTGTGAGCGAATGTGGCCATTTCATCTGTCTCCTG